>CP025651.1:17224712-17239874 GCA_003576665.1 Ipomoea trifida
TACGTGAGCGCGATAGAGATACACCTGTACGAGGAGGCTTAGATAGTGGTTATGTTTTTAGACTTATGCTTCGGCCTGTGTGCCAATTGCGATGTTGTACACTTTGGTTTAGTCATTGATGTCTTGAGACATATCTAAGGATTATCGTTTATACAGTTAGCTCGTTTCTTATGTAAGCCTGTGCATCTAGGCTATGTTTATACCTAGATGTGGCCTGACGCCCTTAGGTTTAAATTCGCTTCCGCTATGTTTGGTTTGTTGGTTGAGATTGACAGCTTTTATGTTAAGTTTTAGCTATCTCAGCCTGTGTGAGGTTGGGGTGTCACAACGATACTCGGGAACTTCTTCCCGTTTTATTCACCTACACCCTTTCCACCTCCCGCTACATCACAACTCATCAAATATGCAATAGCAAACTAGCATATTATTCTAACGTATTACCGTAAAGAAATAGCATATGCTCATTGGCTTGTACTTGTTAGGATTTTAACCTTTACGGTATTATGCTAAAATAATATCTTATATAGAAAACTACTTAACAGTAAAATACCTAACATCCTTTAGCTTGTTCAAATTATGTAGTGATTGATGAAAACTTTCTACAAGCGATTGACGTACTTACTCTTTTTGGCTAGACAGGTTCTTAGTAGCCTCACTTGTAGGACCAATGGATATAAATTAAACTTTCTCTCCTTCTATCCACACTCTTATTCTTCTTTTTTTTTTTTTTGAGGAAACACACTCTTATTCTTACTCATTGTAAGAAAACAAAGTAGTAGAACAGGGATCATTTATACCCGATAATATGAAAATGACTAGCCACAATATCAATATCTACGAGGTTAATTGCCTAATTCAATGTAAAGTTAGTACATTATCTTAATACCCTAGGTTACAAGAAATAATGTCTAACCATTAACCAATAAGTTACATGAACTTTGAGATTCAAAAGGATAAATAATATATATATATATATATATATATATATATATATATATATATATATATTAGTCTTTTCTATGCGCGATGCGCAAAAACATATGTCCAATATTTATATTTTAAAAAATAACTAACAAATTCTTATTAATTAAAATCTAAATAAAAAATCTATTTATTATATTAATCCAATATATAATGTATAAAAATATTATATTATCATTAAAGAATATAAGAAAATATATGATAAATGCATGTGCATGGTAAAGTTAATGAAAAAGATAACGAAAGTTATAACGATAAGATATTTTTGTCCAAAAAATTGTATAGTACAACTCTAAAAACACAATATATAAAATGGTTAGCACAAAAAACATGACATAAATGAGGGATAGAACTTTGATTGAGATATATATATATATATATATATATATAATAATAATAATAATCAATATTTTGAAATCAAACCAACAACTGTATCTTCTTTTCTACCTCACTAAATTATATCATCTTTAAGTTTTTTCTACTTCTTTAGTTTCGTTGTTCAAATTAAGCTTCTTTAACTTAATATGTGATTTTTTGTGACATATAGGAAGGATGAAATTGCTTGCAGAGCTACTGAGAACACACACGTGTAACAGCCGTTGAGGGAAGAAAGGAAAGAAAGAGGAATGAAGAAGAAAGCTGAACCTGGAAAGAAGATCAGTGAACAGGAAACGACGCCGTTTGAAGCAGCGTTTGAAGGCGGTTAGAAGCCTTGTCGGATGACGCTGTTTTGCTTGTTTTGAATAAGAGTTAATTCTAGCAGTGGTCCTCCGACTATGTTGATTTTTTAAAATTAGTCCCTGACTTTTAATTTGGACAATTTAAGTCCCTTGACTTTTCAAATTTTTTCTAATGTTGGTCCTTTCGTAAAATTTTAGTTAAGTTGAGGTCAAATGAATGGGTAAAATTGTTCGTTCACTTGTTTAGTTTATTATTACTCGTATTTCTCCTATCATAAGATGTATATATGAATATAATCTCAGTCGAAGTCTCAATCGAAGTCATATAATCTCTGTCGAAGTCTATTCGACTGAGATTATATTCATATATATATAACGTATAAGACAGGAGAAATACGAGTAATAATACACTATAGTAAACGGATAATTTTACCCCTTCATTTGACCTCAACTTAACCAAAATTTGACGAAAGGACAAACATTGAAAAGAATTTGAAAGTGAAGAGAGTTAAATTGTCCAAATTAAAAGTCGGGGACTAATTTTGAAAAATCAACATAGTTGGAAGACCATTGCTGGAATTAATTCCCCATATTTTCCATTTGTGCTGGTTTGTTAGAATCAGTTGTGTATTACATGGGAGTAGTTTTGAGCTTTATATATATATTTGGTTAGAAGTGAAAGGTTGGATTTTGTTTTTTGAAAGGTTGGATTTATATACTGAGTTTGAATACAACTATTATCTTTTTCTCTGATCTAACCCCTAATCTTCATATTCTTCTCTTCTTCTATCCACTAATACAAAAATTACCATAAAAATAAGATACTTTAAACACTGGAAGTGTAAAGTGATGCGCTGACAATTTTGTAATTAAAAACACTTTTTAATAATTTTGTTTTATTGCTTTTTAAATAATGGACGTACATCTGCTGCAGTCGGCGTTCATTCTCCTTCTCCGGTTCGCACAGCAGCAGCGGTCTTCTTCGTTTCTCCTTCGTCAGGTAATTTTCCAACTTTATACATTATTTTATTTATACTTAATATTATATGTTGCAATTAAAAAAGAAATTTATTAGTAAAAGAATCAAATCCAATATTGAGAGTGTATCCATCCATTAATCTGAAATGAGGAATCCCTTTTTTTTCCAATCTTTGTTATCCATATCCATATTAGTTTGCATTTTGCAATTTATTTACAACCTAGCTTGCAAGTTGCAATACAGTTGCTTGAAGATTTCACAGAAGAGCGTTTTGAGAAGGCAGGAAGTCTGCTTTCAGATTCAGAGAAGGCTGAGGGAGAATCTAAAGAAGGAGAAGCGGAAGAAAACAAGGTATTAGACGTATATATATTCCTGCTTAAAGGCTTTGTTTTGCTCTGCATGAGTTCTGATTTTGGTGTAAGAATTCCATGGTGTTTGTGTGGTATGTTTATTCAGGACTACACTTTGATTGAAATGTTTACTTAGTAATATGTTGTTGGCTACTGTTTATAAATGATGTATTCTGGTTTGTGGCACTATATATCTAAACCATTTTTCTACAGCTTCAGAAAAATATGATCTTTTCTTGAAAAATATGTAAGATACTTCTTTTATTCAAATTCTCCATATCCTTTTACATGTTGATTTCATCACCATTCTAGTTTGAGGCCAGGTTTTAAGAAACTGTTTCCCAATCTGTGTAAGATTATTGTTATCTTTACTACTAGATAATTGTTCTTCTGAAAATCAATATTGACCTGAACTATCAATTTTCTTGTGCACCTATATGATATTCTTTTCCAGATTCGGAATCGGAATGAGTATCAAATACTTGGTAATGGTAATGGGTTTTGGTGAAAGTATTTTGCCTGTTTGGTAATAGGGTGGAATGAGAATGATTATTAATAGTTGGGAAAGCAACTGAGGAGGGAGGGATGAAACCCTTATTTTATTAGAAAATGGGTTTTGCAATTAAGGGGTAATCAAAACCCATATTAGTGTAAAAACCTGTCAACCAAACAATAATAATGATTTTGATTCTCATTCCTGATAACTAAACCCATGAACCAAACACACCCTCATTGAGCCAAAAGAAGACATGTCTAGGTCCTTTCTCTAACAAATGCCCTTGCTTTGCCTGCAGTGAATTCAACCAGTGTGAAGTTTAGTCAATTTGCAAATGGAAAAGTTCAAAAATTTTATGAACTTCCGTTTCTTAGGAACCATTAAGTGCCATGTCTGCTACTTGTTTCTGTATTGATTTTTTCATTATATACACAACAGCTTTGTTCATCATTAATATGGTGGTGACTGTCTGAAATCAAAATTGATGCTACTTTGTTTTGTGCTGGGATCTTTCAAGTAACTCTCTCAGTGGAAATATTCCACAATTTTATATTTTTGATGGTTACTTCTTTCATATCTTATTTAAGCATGGAAGAAGATGGATATGAAATTTTATACTTTTTTCTAACCAAGTATATTTCTGGTAGGTGTATTCCTTTTAGGCTTAGAATACAGAGGAAAATGGTGGTGACATGTCTGAGAAAATCATTCAAGTGCTTATGCTAATAAACTCAACTAGTGGGCCTGGTCCTCTTTGTCCTAAAGTGAGTAATACATCATATTAATGTTTCCTTTGACAGTAAATATTTGTTCATAAGCTAAATGATTTAAGTAGATAACAATTTGAAAGTGCATGTAGAATTCCTTATAGAGTTTTGACAGTTCATAAGCTATGAAGCCTATGGTCCTGTTTGGTAAATAATCAGCCTATCAGCCAATTTTGGTTTATTTAACCACTATTAGTGATAAGTTAATAAGTTTTATGTAATTCCAAAATACTAAAATTCAAAAGGCTACTCTAAGCAACCTTTTCAATTAGTTTTTTGAGAAAAGAAATTATACGAAACAGCTATCAACTAACAACTAATTTATCAAATAACTTACTTCAATCAGCTAATGTTATCAACAAATCATACCTTCTAGCCCAAACAGCCAACCCAATCAGCTAACAGTCATTTATCAAACAGAGCTTATTTATTATTTTATTCTCACACTTAATTACTCTTTCTTCTCAACTTCTAAAAATGGCTTTGTTTTCTTAGTGAGAAATCTATGTTAAAGGTAGAGTACTTTTGTTGCCATTCTATAAGATCTTTTGCTGTTAATTCGAAAAAGGAGCATATATTATCATGTTTTTAGTTATATTTGTGGTTTAGAAAATAAGTTAAAAAGGAGCATATATTATCATGTTTTTAGTTATATTTGTGGTTTAGAAAATAAGTTAAAATGAGTCTAGTTAATTTCTTTTGTTTGCCCCGTATACAAAGTAATTTTTTAACTTTGGAATTAATAGCTATTTTCTTGCCTTCATTTTAAGATTTATATCATTATGTGTTGATAAAATTTGGCTTAGTATGCAATATAATATGCTGAAGTGTTGATAATTATGTGTTGAGAAAGTTTGGAGTAGAGTGTTTGTTATTAATTAAACCAAAAGAAAGAAGAAGTGCAGCATTGTGGAGTCACTTTCGGCAGTGATTCCGATACTCGGGAACTTCTTCCCGTTTTATTCACCTACACCTTTCCACCTCCCGCTACATCACAACTCATCAAATATGCAATAGCAAACTAGCATATTATTCTAACGTATTACCGTAAAGAAATAGCATATGCTCATTGGCTTGTACTTGTTAGGATTTTAACCTTTACGGTATTATGCTAAAATAATATCTTATATAGAAAACTACTTAACAGTAAAATACCTAACATCCTTTAGCTTGTTCAAATTATGTAGTGATTGATGAAAACTTTCTACAAGCGATTGACGTACTTACTCTTTTGCTAGACAGGTTCTTAGTAGCCTCACTTGTAGGACCAATGGATATAAATTAAACTTTCTCTCCTTCTATCCACACTCTTATTCTTCTTTTTTTTTTTTTTGAGGAAACACACTCTTATTCTTACTCATTGTAAGAAAACAAAGTAGTAGAACAGGGATCATTTATACCCGATAATATGAAAATGACTAGCCACAATATCAATATCTACGAGGTTAATTGCCTAATTCAATGTAAAGTTAGTACATTATCTTAATACCCTAGGTTACAAGAAATAATGTCTAACCATTAACCAATAAGTTACATGAACTTTGAGATTCAAAAGGATAAATAATATATATATATATATATATATATATATATATATATATATATATATTATAGTCTTTTCTATGCGCGATGCGCAAAAACATATGTCCAATATTTATATTTTAAAAAATAACTAACAAATTCTTATAATTAAAATCTAAATAAAAAATCTATTTATTATATTAATCCAATATATAATGTATAAAAATTATATTATCATTTAAGAATATAAGAAAATATATGATAAATGCATGTGCATGGTAAAGTTAATGAAAAAGATAACGAAAGTTATAACGATAAGATATTTTTGTCCAAAAAATTGTATAGTACAACTCTAAAAACACAATATATATAAATGGTTAGCACAAAAAACATGACATAAATGAGGATAGAACTTTGATTGAGATATATATATATATAATATATATATATAATAATAATAATAATCAATATTTTGAAATCAAACCAACAACTGTATCTTCTTTTCTACCTCACTAAATTATATCATCTTTAAGTTTTTTCTACTTCTTTAGTTTCGTTGTTCAAATTAAGCTTCTTTAACTTAATATGTGATTTTTTGTGACATATAGGAAGGATGAAATTGCTTGCAGAGCTACTGAGAACACACACGTGTAACAGCCGTTGAGGGAAGAAAGGAAAGAAAGAGGAATGAAGAAGAAAGCTGAACCTGGAAAGAAGATCAGTGAACAGGAAACGACGCGTTTGAAGCAGCGTTTGAAGGCGGTTAGAAGCCTTGTCGGATGACGCTGTTTTGCTGTTTTGAATAAGAGTTAATTCTAGCAGTGGTCCTCCGACTATGTTGATTTTTTAAAATTAG
Organism: Ipomoea trifida; assembly: GCA_003576665.1. NCBI lineage: Eukaryota > Viridiplantae > Streptophyta > Magnoliopsida > Solanales > Convolvulaceae > Ipomoea > Ipomoea trifida. The sequence goes on from CP025651.1 coordinate 17,231,343, forward strand.
TCCCTGACTTTAATTTGGACAATTTAAGTCCTTGACTTTCAAATTTTTCTAATGTTGGTCCTTTCGTAAAATTTTAGTTAAGTTGAGGTCAAATGAATGGGTAAAATTGTTCGTTCACTTGTTTAGTTTATTATTACTCGTATTTCTCCTATCATAAGATGTATATATGAATTATAATCTCAGTCGAAGTCTCAATCGAAGTCATATAATCTCTGTCGAAGTCTATTCGACTGAGATTATATTCATATATATATATAACGTATAAGACAGGAGAAATACGAGTAATAATACACTATAGTAAACGGATAATTTACCCCTTCATTTGACCTCAACTTAACCAAAATTTGACGAAAGGACAAACATTGAAAAGAATTTGAAAGTGAAGAGAGTTAAATTGTCCAAATTAAAAGTCGGGGACTAATTTTTGAAAAATCAACATAGTTGGAAGACCATTGCTGGAATTAATTCCCCATATTTTCCATTTGTGCTGGTTTGTTAGAATCAGTTGTGTATTACATGGAGTAGTTTTGAGCTTTATATATATATTTGGTTAGAAGTGAAAGTTGGATTTTGTTTTTTGAAAGGTTGGATTTATATACTGAGTTTGAATACAACTATTATCTTTTTCTCTGATCTAACCCCTAATCTTCATATTCTTCTCTTCTTCTATCCACTAATACAAAAATTACCATAAAATAAGATACTTTAAACACTGGAAGTGTAAAGTGATGCGCTGACAATTTTGTAATTAAAAACACTTTTAATAATTTTGTTTTATTGCTTTTTAAATAATGGACGTACATCTGCTGCAGTCGGCGTTCATTCTCCTTCTCCGGTTCGCACAGCAGCAGCGGTCTTCTTCGTTTCTCCTTCGTCAGGTAATTTTCCAACTTTATACATTATTCCCATGTCTTGGTTGGTTGTGTTGGTGTTGGAGTATGGTTGTGATGGTGGCTATTGTGTTACTACTGACGGTGGACTATTGGGTTACTATTGACTGTGCTACTATTGACTTCTGACTTTGGACTTCGGTCCCTGTGATTGGGTTGATTACCCCTGTGATTGGGTTCGCTACCCCTGTGATTGGACTGTCGGTCCCTGTGATTGGACTTCGGTCCCTGTGATTGGACTTCGGTCCCTGTGATTGGGCTCATCACCCCTGTTTGACTCGTGACTATCTGACTTCTGACTTCTGACTTCTGACTGTGGGTTTGACTTGGTATGATGGTTGGTATGAGGGTTCGGAGGTTGGAGTTGGGATTCTTTCTCGATTGGTATATTTGTGGGTTCCTTTGTTTATTCGGTTGACAACTTGGTATTCTCGTTGAGTTTGGTTGGATTCCTTATGATTGTTGTTCAGTTGATATCTTGTTATGGATTCGTCATATTGTACTCTCGTTATTGGATATTGGCTTCGTTTGACTGAGTCTTGGTTATTGATTCGTTCAGTTTATCCTTGTTGAGTATCCGATTTGAACTGTTGAACAGTTTGTTGGTGTTTATATTCTATATGGGTGTGTAAACCTATTTACAAACTTATATATATCTATACTTCCTTGCGGGTGTGAGTGGTGGTTACTTAGCAGTCTTTTGCTAATGGTTCCTCGTATGTTTTCCAGGTTTGCCTTAAAGCCTATGCGTGAGCGCGATAGAGATACACCTGTACGAGGAGGCTTAGATAGTGATTATGTTTTAGTCTTATGCTTTGGCCTGTGTGCCATTTGAGATGTTGTACACTTTGGTTTAGTTATTGATGTCTTGAGATATATGTAAGGATTATCGTTTATACAGTTTAGTTCGTTTTATGTTTAGCCTGTGCATCTAGGCTGTGATATACCTAGATGTGGCATGACGCCCTTAGGTGTTTAATTCGCTTCCGCTATGTTTGGTTTGTTGGTTGAGATTGGCAGCTTTTATGTTAAGTTTTAGCTATCTCAGCCTGTGTGAGGTTGGGGTGTCACAATGGAGTAGTTACTCGCGAGCGCGCTAGAGCTTTCCTATGAGGATGTTTAGCCTTAGTTGATTCTGTTTAGACTTTGATTTGTTGGCCTGTGAGCCGTGAGATATTATGACACTCTTGTTTAGTACTTTGGGTATTTCTTTTGGATATTTATGGATTATATTTTGAGGATTGATTCAGTTATATGATACGACAGTTTAGTTTATTCTTGTGTTTAGCCTGTGCATCTAGGCTGTGATATACCTAGATGTGGCATGACGCCCTTAAGTTTTAATTCGCTTCCGCTATGTTTGGTTTGTTGGTTGAGATTGGCAGCTTTTATGTTAAGTTTTAGCTATCTCAGCCTGGGTGAGGTTGGGGTGTCACATTGTTGGTGTTTATATTCTATATGGGTGTGTAAACCTATTTACAACTTATATGTATATCTATACTTCTTTGCGGGTGTGAATGGTGGTTACTTAGCAGTCTTTTGCTAATGGTTCTTTGTGTGTTTTCCAGGTTTGCCTTAAAGTTTATGCGTGAGCGCGATAGAGATACACCCGTACGAGGAGGCTTAGATAGTGGTTATGTTTTAGTTTTATGCTTGGGCCTGTGAGCCATTTGAGACTTCATAAACTCGTGACTAGTGTTTGGATGTTTGAGACTTGACTTAAAGATTATCGTTTATACAGTTTAGTTGATTCTTATGGTTAGCCTGTGCATCTAGGCTGTGTTTATACCTAGATGTGGCATGACGCCCTTAGTTTTTAAATTCGCTTCCGCTTTGCTATGAATGTTGGTTGAGATTGGCAGCTGTTATGTTAAGTTTTAGGTATCTCAGCCTGTGTGAGGTTGGGGTGTCACAAAAACACGTCAATCAGTCAGAGTGTCGTGATCAAATCGTCAAGCTGTGGAAACCGCTTAGAGTTGAGAGACTTCCTATCCTTCTTAAAGCCAAATTCCCCTTTTCTCCTAATCATCCCTCCATAGAGAGATCCCTTCTATCTATTCTAATCAGTGTTCCTATCTATTCTTGGAAACTAAATTTTCGTTGTTTTCGGAAACTTTAAATGCCTTGAAACATCCCTTCTACCCGTTCTAAATTCCTCTCTCACCTTCGTTGAAACTAAATTTCCTCTTCTCCTTTAAGGAAGTGCGTACCTTATCGTCAAAGAATCCTTTCTATCTCTCTAGACCTCATTCCCAACTCCTCTCGAAATTTAATCTCTTTCACCTCTCGGAGTAAGATAAATGCCCTATCATTGGAAAATTCCTCCTGCGTTTTCAATCTCGTGCTTATCTGTTCTCGAAGCCAAGTTCTTTTCGTCATTCTCTTTTGTTGAAGGAACTTGATATTCCCTTGGATTGAGAAATTCTTTTGGCCTCTTTAAACATAATCCTTATTTTCTGTCCGAGATGAGTTCTTCTCTTTCCCTTACAGGACCTGACATTCCCTTCTATTGAAAAGTCCTCCTCATCCTCTCGAACGTTATTCTCGTTTGCTTCTCGAAAATATCTTGTGCAAGGTGACAACCATATTTTCTAAATTGTAACCTTGATAACCCTCAATCCTGTTCTTAACCTATGTTACCCTTGAATCTTGAACCTTAAATCTCTCCTTTCTCTTCCCGTTGGGTCAAATTTTCAAAACCGGGCGTATACTATATATTCTTTTTCTATATGTACCACCGTACTCGTTCTAACTCTCTGTCCCCAAAACATTTTTCTGAGCTTCGGGGACGAAGCTCCTTTTAAGGGGGGTAGAGTGTAACACCCCGCATTTTCCCTATTATTATTTCTTTAAATATAAATATTTAGAATGAGGGGTTATTTTCTTATTAAATAATTGTTTATATAATTATAAGAAAGATTATTACCTATGGGCATGAAATTATATATTTCTATAAGTTATTAGCCCAATAACTTGATTGATATGTATATATATATATATACAATCATTATTGCATGGACCATGGTCCACATAGCTGTGTAGACCAAAAATAAAAAGTACATTATTTTTGTACTGAAGGTACATTATTTTTGTACTGTAGGTACATTATTTTAGGGTACATTATTTTTGTACTGAAGGTACATTATTTGATATATACTATCAAATCATGTACCTACAGTACAAAAATAATGTACCCTCAGTACAAAAATAATGTACTTTTTATTTTTGGTCCACACAGCTGTGTGGACCATGGTCCATGCAATAATTTGCCATATATATATATATATATGTATTTCATACCATATAGAATATTATTGAGCCCACTTGAATTATATTTCTTAAGGTGTATACTATAGCCCATAGTTATGAATTATATTTTAAATTATAGACTAAGATTATTCTTGAGCCCATATAATTTATATTTCTTAAAAGCTATACTAGCCCATGATTATTTATTCATATCTTATAAGCTATAATTAAGGATCCAACCAAAGTTGACCCAACTTCTCTAAATAGCCCATACCATATTATTTTATGAACCCAATAAGCTACCTTAAGTTCAAAAATTATACTATGATCACTTTGACCCAACTAGCCTAGCCTAAAGTATATAGTCTTCATATTGATCTAGCCCAAAGATGGAAGGTTGCCCAATGACATAAATAGTAGTTTCCAAATAGGGTAACCTAAGTCTAATCCTCAGCAGCCATCCACGTTCTTCATCTCTGCTTCGATTATTCTTCAGCCGACATTAGCACCAACAACAACGGGGTCTCCGGCGTCAACGATCAGCAAGCACCGTGCCACCACCTGGGAGCTCGACGGTGGAGAGTTCGGCCGGCGACTTCCATTCCCGGCGGCAGCTTCACCTTCTTTCCCTCCTCTGTTTCTCCGCAACGTAGCAGCGACAGGAGCGGATCGGAGCGGCGGCTTCCTTCTCCATCCGATGAACCGAGGGCGTCGATGGCGAGCTCTCAACGGCATGGTTCAGCGGAACAAACCTCCCCGTCGTCCTCCTCCGTTCGGCCGACGACCACGACACCAGGGGGGCCTTGATCTCTTTCTCCTTCGCAATGCAGCGGCGAGTGGGCAGGAGTGATGGTGACGGCAAGCTCCGATCTTCTTCCCCGCTCACCCTTCTCTCGTCGACAGCAGTCTAAGGAGGCAAGGAAACAGTTTTCTTCCCTCGACCAAGCCTTAACCAACAGGCAACAATGGCGAAACACGGGTGCGCCTTCTTCCCTGTTTTCCGGTGACGTGCGACGAAGCAAGGGCAGCTGCGGCCTCCACCTTCGACGTACTCCAGGTGGCGATGCAGCGGCTGGACTTGAACGGCGGTGACTCCCCTCCAGCCGGCGTGCGGATAGCCTTGACGGAGCACCCTCCTCCGTTCAGCGGCAGCGGCAGAGCCCAACGGTGTATCCCTCTCCGTTCTCCTTCCAGCGGTAAGCGACATGCAGAGATCGACGTGATCCTCTCCTCTCCGTTCATGATAACCGGAGGCGCTTTGGAAGAGGTTTGGTTCTGTAGTCACAAAGCATAGCACAAGAGGTAGTTTGGTCTGGTGGTGTGGCTCCTTGATAGTGAGTTAGAGGGCAGGGGTTCGAACCTTCCAGCAGGATAGTTTAAGGTAATTTTATGCTTTGGTTAATGTTAAGCTTATAAGTTTTAGTATGAGTTATAATACTATAGTTTAAGTTTAGATTAGTCATATCCTTGTTTTTAGTATTAGTTAGTAAGTAGATTAAGTTTATTTCATATGTCATATTATATTAGCCTTGAGCGTGGATTATAGGATTATTATTATAATGGACCAAGTAGGAATATTAGTATTGTTGTTAATGGTTAGTAATAGTATTAGGTTATGTTAATTCTTCAGGTTCACGATTATGAACCGAGCTTTGAGTTTGGTGTTGCTTTGGACCTAGCTTATGAGTAAAGTTAATACGCTTTTGAAATTGAATACGCTTCAAAGGTAACCACTATGTCCATCAAAATCTATTTTTACACTCTCGCTCTATATGATAATATTTGGTGATTGGAAATCCTGAAATTTCTTGATTATTAGATTATTATTGATCGTGTCTATTGGATTCTTGGACTTGTGTCTTGATCCTTTGCCTAGTGTTGTTATGATTATTCGATTGGTTGGATTTCCATGTTATTTGACCTCTGTTGGATGAAACGTTGGTGTATTGTGATCTGATCTTTGTATTCTGAAGCCTTTCTTTGTATTCTGAGTTGAGTCTGATTCGGTATGTGGGAATTGCTCTTGCGGGGTTCTCTAGCGGGATAATGTAACCGTTGGGGTCTTCCGTGAGAGTAAGGTGGTAGTGGAGGAGAGTGATCTGTTGTCTGTTTCCTCCTTTGTTCTGGAGTTTGTTGGAGTATTCTGTTGGATATTTCCCCTTGATTCTGAGTATTTATTCATACCTCTTAGTCCATGATATGAGTCTGTTATTTGGTTAGTTGAATCCTTGATTATATTATTTGGGAGTTGGTTGGTGTTCATATTTGAGATGAGCACTCTGAGTGATGGTTCTTGGACTGAGTTGAGTATGAGTATGTGGTGGTGGATCTTTGAGTATCTCTTGGTGGTTGTTGGGTGGATTGACTGTGCTACTATTGACTATTGGTCCCCGTGATTGGGTTGATTACCCCTGTGATTGGACTACGGTCCCTGTGATTGGACTTCGGTCCCTGTGATTGGGTTCGTTACCCCTGTGATTGGACTTAGGTCCCTGTGATTGGACTACGGTCCCTGTGATTGGGTTCGCTACCCCTGTGATTGGACTTCGGTCCCTGTGATTGGGTTGATTCGCCCCTGTGATTGGACTTCGGTCCCTGTGATTGGACTACGGTCCCTATGATTGGACTTCGGTCCCTGTGATTGGGTTCATCACCCCTGCGTACCAGATTTCTGGATTTTGACTTCTGACTGTGGTTGGGTTTGGTATGGTGATTGGTATGAGGTTTGGAGATTGGAGTTGGGAGTTCTCTATTGGTTTATGTATTCTTGAGTTCCTTGTGTATTCGGTTGATATCTTGTCGTTCTTAGTTATGGTTGGTTGGTTCATTTATGGTTGTTATTCAGTTGGTACTTTGTTTATGGATTCGTTGTATTGTATTCTCGTTATTGAATATTGGCTTCGTTTGGATGAGTCTTGGTTTATGATTCGTTCAGTTTATCCTTGTTGAGTATCCGATTTGAACTATTGAACAGTTTGTTGGTGTTTATTGTGACACCCCAACCTCACACAGGCTGAGATAGATAAAACTTAACACAACAACTGCCTATCTCAACCAACAAACATAACATAGCGGAAGCGAATTTAAAACTTAAGGGCGTCATGCCACATCTAGGTATAAACACAGCCTAGATGCACAGGCTAATCATAAGAACGAACTAATCTGTCATATATAGAAATAGAAATAAATCCTCAATCCATAGTCATAAGTACCCAAATCACTAAACAAGAGTATATAATATCTCAAGAGGCACACAGGCCCAAAACCAATGTCTAAACATCATCAAACTAGTCTAAGCGTCCTCATAGATAAGCATCTAATGCGCTCGCGCTCAGACTACTCCATACCTGGAAAACACGCAAAGAACCATTAGCAAAAGAATGCTAAGCAACCACCATTCATACCCGCAAGGAGATATAGATATACATAAGCTTATAAATAGGTTTACACACCCATATAGAATATAAACACCAACAAACTGTTCAATAGTTCAAACCGATACTCGACAACAATAAGCTGAACGAATCAATAACCAAGACTCAGTCAAACAAAGCCAATATCCAACAACAAAAGCATAATGCAATAACGAACCAATAACCGAGATACTAACTGAACAACAAACCAAAAGGAACCAACCAATCTCAACGAGAACAACAAGATATCAACCGAATCACACAAAGGACTCACAACAACCAACCAAGAAAGAACCCCAACTCCAACCTCCAAACCCTCAAACCAACCAACGAACCAAGTCAAACCAACCACCAAACCAAGTCAAACCACATAGTCAGAAGTCAGAAGTCAAGAGTCAAACCCGGAAAACCGGTACACAGGGGTGATGAGCCCAATCACAGGGACCGAAGTCCAATCACAGGGACCGTAGTCCAATCACAGGGACCGACAGTCCAATCACAGGGACCGAAGTCCAATCACAGGGGTAATCAACCCAATCACAGGGACCGAGGTCCAAATTCTGAAGTCAATAGTCAATAGTCAATAGTCAAATCCAACCAACAACCTCCAACGATACCAACAAAACCACCATCACAACCTCATACTCCAACATCAACTCAAAACAACCAAACAAAGTGTCCATCTCAACTATGAACACAAACCAACTCCCAGGTAATGAATCAAAGAATCAATAGATCAAGAATACCAAAAGTGGAAACCAGATACATGAATCAATACTCCAAGATATGGTATGAAATACCCAATAAATGACATGAATAAATACTCCAAAGACATGGTAAAATACCCAACAAAACAATCCAACAACAATCAGAAACAAGGGAGAAACAACAAACAACAACATCACAGAACAACTCTGTAACACCCCGTAATTTCATTCAAGCCTTTCGTTCGTTAATTAATTCCTTGGGCAATTTAATTA
>CP025651.1:17252059-17294190 GCA_003576665.1 Ipomoea trifida
GGGTAATGAACCCAATCACAGGGGTGATGAACCCAATCACAGGGACCGTAGTCCAATCACAGGGACCGAAGTCCAATCACAGGGGTGAATCGACCCAATCACGGGGGTAATGAACCCAATCACAGGGTTTGTATGATCAATTCATACTGCAGAGCGAAGTCTATTCGCTGAGAAGGGTTTGTATGATCAATTCATACTGCAAAGCGAAGTCTATTCGCTGAGAAGGGTTTGTATGATCAATTCATACTGCAGAGCGAAGTCTATTCGCTGAGAAGGGTTTGTATGATCAATTCATACTGCAGAGCGAAGTCTATTCGCTGAGAAGAGAGGGAGTTATGAAATTATTGAGATGTTTGACTTCGCGGGAGGCTTGTGAGCCGAGGCCCCGAAGTTATTGAGATGTTTGACCTGCGGGAGGCATGAATGTCGCGGCCCGAGGTTCTTGAAAATATCCTAAAATACTATACACTTATTCAAGTGAGAAACTAAGAAAATTTTACTAACTAAGAAAAGCTAGTTACTCCGTAACTAGGTCGAAGGATAAAATGTCACGAATTTTTGAACAGTAAAGTGTGTGTTGTTGAACTCTCTATTTTGAGTTAAATGATGGAAATTCTCGGAAATGAAAAGTATTATATGCTGATGCAACTTGTATACTCTACTATACTTCTTTGGTTGATAATCTGGTTGCAGGTAAATTGCAACTTATGGGTAAAGCTTACAGTTTTCTGAGAATTATGTTTTTCGATCGAAACCTTTGTTTACTTTTGAGTGACAATGGATTTCCTTACTTAGCCGTCGCGCTAACTACACTTCATTGTGTCCTTTATTAGATGCAGTCTAGCGTGGGCCCCTGTGGGCGATGAGCTCTGAATAGGATGGGAGTCGAGGTTGAAGACTACTCTATCCTAGAATAGACACCCTGGGAGGATTAGTTCCATATGTACACTTTTGGATGTTGATATGGTTATTTGAGGTTGTAAGTTTAGCCTTAGCGTTTGGGTATAGGAGAGATACCTAAGCGTGGCGGTAACACCTAGTTTTCTGCTGGTTTGATGCTTCCGCAATATATTGTATTACTAGGGATTTCGTAATGAATCCAAGATGTGAAAATTGGGGGTGTTACATTGTTGCACACTCGTGAAACCTCACGGTCATCTTTTTGTAATTCATTCACCTGCTTGCATGCTTGTGGAAGTCTTCGTGCAACTTTCTGCCAAAGCTCCCACGACCCTTTGCACGGTCATGCATGGTGTCATGCAACTTTCTGCTAATATCCCCATGACCCCTGCATGGTCGTGCATGGCTTCGTGCACGGGGACACTTTAGACATTTTCCAATGAAGTCCTAAATCTTATCCAATTATTTCCAAATCAGCACCAAAGTCTTATTACAAACCATCAAATGCACTCACTATAAGTCCATGTGCTGAATTTATGCAATTATAACAATTAACACAATATTTAAGCACAAAAGGCACCAAATAATAAGCACAAATCAACCCTAATATGATCCCAACAAATAAGGTATCTTTGGCACTTATTAGTTATCTTTAAGCACACATACACTTTAATTTGAATACATAGCACTTTTATGAAAATAGTTTTTAAAGTCTGTTGTGTTTGTGCATTTTTTTTAACAACAATTGTATTTATCTAATGTCGTTGGTGTGTTGTCTTTAAGCGCACTTTAAATACACAACACTTTTACAAAAAAATGTTTTAGAAGTCCGTTGTCTTTGTGCATTTTTTAAAGACAACTATGTTATTTATTCATTGTCGTTGGTATTATTCTTTATTTAAGCGCACTTTGAATACACAACCCTTCTATGATAACGTAACAGTTTTCAAAGTCAATTGTGTTTGTGTGTTTTTTTAAACGGCAATGATTTTATTTATCCATTAGTTGTCGTTGGTGTCACTACAAGAATGAAGACATTTAGTGACAAAACATTTGTGACACTTCATAATTTAGTCACAAATAATACTCTTTTTGTGGCCAAAAAAATAATTTGACACTATTGTGTGAGATAATTGTGATAACATTTTTTTTTGTCACGGGTAATATGGTAATTGTGACAAGTAAGTATTTGTTACGAATAAGTTGTCACTATTACTAGATTACTAGAATAATAGTGTCGTAACATACGTTGTCACTGTTTTTTGTCACTAAATGCATGTGCATTTTGGCGCCATTGTAATTATGGCGGGAACGCAAGTAATTGTGACAAAATATAATGTCGACACAAGTTTTTGTACATTTTGTGACAAATTGTTGTTGGTCACTCTTGTTTATAATATTTGTGACAACTTATTTTGCCAATAAAAATACAATTGGTTAAAATTGTAAAACTGTTAAAAGTGGGCGTTTGAGCTCCCTCATTAAATGGGGAGCTCAACGCCCCCTTTTAATAATCTTATACTACCCATGGACAGAACAATATACAGAAGCCTCCGGCTTCATTATTATGAAGCCAGAGGCTTCTCTTGGAGCAAACGACATTTTTTTTAATTAAAGTATTAGGGTTGTTTTTAGCTATTTGTCCAAAATACTAAAGAGAAACGAGGTTAAATATAACATTTGAACAAAATAAATATTTGTATTCATTTTTAGGTAACTAATAATCATTTTTGCGTCAAGAACAATTTTCACAAATAAGTACAATTATTGTGACTAAAATGTTGTCACAATAAAATAATTAATTACAACGATTTTAGTTATCACTAAATCAATTTTTTTGTAATAACATATTAGGTCACAAATTGTACATTTGTTGTGACCACTATTGGTGTCACTCATACTACTTTTAGTGTACACGAACATTGTCACAAAAGTCTAAGTAATTGTGACAACTTTTCGAAAGTCGGAGGATATAGTGACGACAGGTGACGACTTCAAAAATTGGTCACTAATTTCAATAGTGACCAAAATCGGTAGTTTTAGTGACAGTTTCTGTTGTCACTAAATGTGAAATTTCTTGTAGTGTGTGTTGTCTTTAAGCTCATTTTGAATACACAACACTTCTACAACAACGCTTTTATAAGTCTGTTGTGTTTGTGAGTTTTGTTTTTAAAAGGCAACAATTTTATTTAGTTGTGAGAAAATTGTCATTTTGGTCCAATGACTATTGTAGTAGTGTTAATTGCTATCCGCGACTTTCAAAAATATTAATTACGTATAATGACTATGCATTTTTTCTCAATTTTAGTCCAGCCGGCCAAATTGGCGGCCAAAACTGGCCGGAAAAAATTAAACAAACTTTTATCCTTAATTGATAGGGGTAAAATAGTCTTTTTTTTGTTTTTATTATTTACTCTTGCAGCGTGTACTCCAGCACCCTCGTTGCTCTATTCACAGCACGGTGCACAACATAGCTACCAATCCTTTCAAAAAAAACAAAACATAGCTACCAACAATCACATTATTCATTGACTTCAAAACATGATCAATCACAAACTTTCTGCACCTAGCTGCGAATTCCAGCCTTCTCAGTGGCCATTTGCTATCCATACATGCCGCGAGATTCACAAACTTTCTGCACCTAGCTGACCTGTCCTTCCCCAAAGGCTTACTCGGAATAGTAGTCCTGATCAAGCGCTTTGAAGAACAAGGTCTTACTGTTGGAAGGGCTGGACCTAAGAACAAGGTCTTACTGTTGGAAGGGCTGGACCTTTTGACTTGAGAGAGAGCATGAATCTGAACAGATCCCGAAGAGTGAACAGCTGAGTTTGACTGAGATTTCTGTAAGAGAAAATGATTTGCAGCACCCCTTCCCGCTCGCCGGCAGCTTCTCCTTCGTCCTCGTATTCGTGAGGCGAGAACCCCCTTCCCGCTCGCCGGCAGCTTCTTCTTCGTCATCGTAGTGTTGGGGTGAGGAAAGAGTAATGGCTATGGAGGAAAGAGTAATGGCTATGGACATTAAAAGGGACAAGACCAAATAATAAAAACAAGAAAAGACTATGTTACCCCTGTCAATTAAGGATAAAAGTTGATTTAATTTTTTCCGGCCAGTTTTGGTCGTCAATTTGGCCGGCTGGACCAAAATTGAGAAAAAATGCATAGTCATGATACGTAATTAACGTTTTTGAAAGTAACGGATAGCAATTAACACTACTACAATAGTCATTGGACCAAAATGGCAATTTACTCTTTAGTTGTTGTCGTTGATGTATTATCTTATGGAAATTCTGAACAGTCAATTATTTGACATATTTACCTAGCTCTAATTCATTCTCAAAACCAGTCTGTCATTCCCATTTCTATTTCATTAGTTGCAATCAATCCATTCATCATATCGAAGGGATTATCTCCAAATCAACAACTCAAAACCACACATAAACTTTGGGAAGTAGTCCATATCAAGTAAAACAAAATCTTTGCATAGCGAAAAGTGGTGAATAAGTACGCCAAAAATTGCAGGGTCCTCCGCGTGTGATGGCCATTTCAAGAGTTTGCAAGTCAGGCATTATATTGTCGTGTATATAAAAGGTGATGTTGATTTCAGATCATAATTATTGTCATGCCTCACCGTGGTCCTAAGTCACTAAATAAGCTAATGTCGCGTAGTTTAAGCTTCCCATCTCTACATGGCAAATTTTTCCGCGTGTGAAGTATGAATATAATATACTTTCAATATTCAAATAATATATTTTTCATAAATACAAGGTATATTTTGAATATATTGGAACTTCTATTGATTATGAATTCGACTCTAGGGACTCCTAGCAGCAAACTTGTATAAAAAAGCCCCCATAGAGACGCAGGAGATGCAGGAGCCGCCAGCCGGATCGACCAACAAATGATAGGGCAGAGAGATGGGCTCATTCGACTAATCAGTGATCCCTGGGCCTACCTAACACAGATGTCCCTGAAATAGGGGATTGGTTGATCGGAAAGCTCAGGCAGGAGTAGGACATTCCATACAAATCTTTCTGATCCGCTAGCTGGTGGTCCTCTCAAATCCCATTTTTTCATCGACAGGTAGGGTTAATTCTAAGGTTCCTTATTCCGGTTGTAAAGCGGAAGAAGCCCTTCTCCCAGCCCCACTAGCAGCCCGCGTTTCCGACCCGAAAGGAATTTAAAATGAAAGAAGAATTTGTGTGCACTATCTATGGAGTGGAGTGACTATCCTGAATCTCCTCTTTCCTATCTCCCCCTTTTTTGCCTTCGGCTATTACCGGCTGGCAAGGCTTGGCCCAACATTGGAGTACTGAATGTATATTATATGATAGTATACAAAATAATGTACTTTCAATACTCAAATAATGTATTTTCTATAAATATAATATATATTTTTAATATAATAAAAGTATATTATTTGTATACTAAATGTACATTATTTGATAATATACAAAGTAATGTGTTTTTTTAGTACTCAAATAATGTACTTGACGTATATAAATAATGTATTTTTTATTTATGATTCACGCACTTGTGTGAACATGATCCATAGAATAATGACTCATCTCTACACATATAGCCGTCACTGCTTGTCCAGTTGTCCTATGGTTATGGGCTTATGGCTTAGTTCATTGTTGTCTGTTTGCTTGTAACACAATCATTGCACTCCTTTAATTAATTTGTATAAAATCTTGCACCTTATGTAATACGTGTATGCAACTTACATTTGGCTTCTCAACATTTCTACTTCATCATAAATGTATGTTTTAATTCATATAATTTCAATTTTTAGTTGAAATAAAAATATATAATTTTCTAATAAAAAGATAAATTATGTAAGTGTAGGAATATGAAATATGTTGATTATGTAATAATTTACATAGTATATTGTACTTATTTTTTATGTATTTATAAATTTATTTCAGTTTTATCGTTTTTCTTTTTCTTTTTCGATCCATTTTTTTTTACACATTAGATTTCCCAACTTGTATTTATACTAAATTAATCTTAAGTCCCTAGAATCACTATGCAAAAGTCAATGGAGGAGGTATAACATGAGTCGCCCAATCGGTCTTTGTCATTGACTCTGCACACAAGAGATCCATCTGCACACTTCTAATATGCTGTTTTGGGGAGCCCAATCTCTAATCTAAGGAGTCCAAAAGTCCAAACTCTCGCTTGGATTATTTTCCAATCATTATTATATGGAACATGGTCCACACAGCTGTATGGATCATAAATAAAAGGTACATTTTTTAATATACTAAAAGTACATTATTTTGCCAAAGACCTTGTGGTCTAATGGCACCCAGTGTCCCGGTTTATACTCTCATATGGATGATCGGGGTGGGTCCGAGCTTCAGTGGAGGCAACTGTTGACTCTTTGTGCTTCAATAGGTTTTAAAGTAAATTATTTTATATATACCATCAAATATTTTCTTTGTTCCCAAAATGTTAATTGGCCCGACAAAGCATCTAGAAGGATGTAAATTTTGGTAATTCAACTAAAGACATAGGCTAAACCTTTACTTGCGGCTCGCAAGGAGCCCCTCACTTTGAGCGGGCAATTTGTCATTATTTTCTTGTATTAACGTGTGATATTTGGTTATTTTGGTTGCGTTTGAGCAGTGCATGCTATTTGCACCGGGACTGTTCAGACATGATTGGATGGCATGGTATTGGTTGCTTCCTGGGTGTGAGTTGCTGCCGTTTGCTGGACTGCCATTATTAAACTTTCAGTGAGCATTGCAACATGGTTTATCGTTACATTTTGTTATACTTTTCTTGGATTTTAGCTAGGAATTGGATAGATGATGGAGAGAATGCATGTATACATCCTTTTATTATTCTGATAGACAAATTTTAGGATTGTTTGTACGTATGAAAAGGGTTCGTTCCTCTTTATAGCATAATTGCTAGTGCTTTAATTCTGCACTTCTGTTTTCAGAAATGAAATAGTTCGAAAAACAAAGCCTTACAAACGTATAATACACACCCATGTGAATAATGATTTGATTTAATTTTTGTTCAGTAATCAAGACAATAATAAAAATCAATGACGAGAGGAAAAACAAGATTACAAAATTTACGTAATCCGGCGGTTTCTACTTAAGAGCAAAATGATTCTTTTATTAATCATGCTTAGAATTAATTATAGTAACAATATTTAATTATTTATATATACTTTGTTTTTTAGTAATTCCGACTATATTACATTCTAGTATATGTTCATCAATACTTTCTCAATCTGTTGAAGTACAAAGAGTCAATATACCAATGATCTTGTGATCGAGTGGCATGTAGTGACTCTCCCAAATGAAAGATCATGAGATCGAGCCTCATATACTTTGTTACTGAGAGTATGGTTTTGTCTTGCATACTAGTTTTTCGCGCGAATGAGATAATCTCCAATGTATATTTTTAAATAAATATTTCAAAGTATATCAATGTAAGATTATATAAGAGATATTCATGCATAATATGTAATTGAATGTTGAATTTGTTTATTTAAATCGGTAATTCAAAGTTATGAATTCAAGATAATATATGAGAGATTATTATAATGGTCAATCAAATAAATGTTTGCAATTTTGTAAAAACACTAATCTAAATACTTAGTCTAAAAATGATAACATAAATAAATACTACTTTTTCTTTTGACTTTCTCCGTAAGATTGACCAGCAATGTTGTAGTTTCAGCATCTTTTCAATGCATCAAGTGTGTCATAATGTTGTTTGCCCTACATTGACATTTTTTTTGAAAGGACATTTGACATTATTAATAAAGAGTTTTAAATCAATTTATTGGGTTATTTGAATGTCTTGTTTGTCAACAAATTCTCCCCAAGTAGTTAACATGATTGGCTTCAAACTGTTTTTTTTCATGTTATTAACATAATACTTGGTAAATAAATATATAATATTATTTTATAGTACAACTTTGATATTTAATTACAAGATAGTGCAAAAAGAAAACAATGATGAACAATGTAGTGAATATAATTAAGAGTTCTACTACATGGACTCCAAAATTCTACTCCCTCACTTGTACTCCATGATGTGGCAACCAATGATAGGATATTTTCATCAAGTGGGTCCTAGGAAAAAGTGTCTACATCAAGTTTTTGTGAGAGGGGTATAAATTGGGAGTAAGAAGAGGGAGTCCATGTAATATTTTCCTATAATTAATTAATAAATTTGAAGGTAAGGAATCTTTGCATTGTAGAAAATATAGACAATATAACTAATGAAATTATATCTCTTTTTAATTGTTTTGATAATGAATACATATTTTTTTTGTAAATACTAATTTATTTAATTTAATAAGAGTAATAAGGTGGGATACTTACTTTTGAATAATATACTCTAAGATATTTATAGCATAAGTTCGACAATATGCCAACTTTGTTTGGGATGGGTTCGAACCTAAGATCTTTCTTATAGAAATTAATGGATAAGTTAAAAGTTAACGGAATATTAACAAAGAAGATAATATTTAACGGAAAATTTAACAGATAATCATATAATTAAGAGTAAATTATGAAATCTCAAGGAAAAATATAAATTTAAACAATCTGAACCATCCATTTGATTTAATAATTTGACCGTCATTTTTTCTACCCTTATAGGCTTAACTTTCTTTTGACTCTTATAGTAGATATATGAACCATTATATTTTTAATTGCTAAGTCAACTCAAATAGACAGGGAAAAAAAAATCTTCAAAATTTTAGTAACAAAAAATAACTGTCGGAATTTTTTATTTTTTTTTACTTCTCAATTTTAAATCAAATTTCATTTTATCTTGAAACCAAATTAAAGCTACAATGCTTTTAGCCCAAAGAAAGTGCCAAACTCAGCATAGTTAAATGCGAACCACATCCACATGTTTCATCTCTCATATATACATAACAAATCTTGATAGATATAGAAAATGATACTCATTTAATGTATTCATCATCCGGTTTTGAGTAGCTAGAAAAGAATATGCTAACAGCTCAACCAAGAACTACAACTTTCTGCTCAAACATCCAACATGTTCTCAACCTCCGGCGACCGGATGTCATCTCCGGCGTCGGAAGAAACGACCGGGCAAGAAGAAGGGCCACCCCATTCCCTGGTTTCCGGCGGTCAATAATACAAGCTGTGGTTAGGGGTGGGGATAGCAAGGCTACTGTGGAAGAAGCAGCTGGAAAAGTGATGGAGAAAGGTTTAGAGGGGTTGATGGAGTCTGGTACAAGTATAGATGTGAGGGCAGTGATCACTATAAGGAAGAAGATGAGGGAGAGGCTTGTTGACAAGATTGAAGACCAGTGGATATCTTTCATCAATGGGATTGGCAGAGGAATCTTGATTCAGCTCATCAGTGAAGACATTGATCCTGGTTAGAGTCTTATTCCTATTTTTTATGTTTTATTCTTACAATATTTTGAGGTGCTCACCTACTTCTGCCCAGTTTTAACTGTACAGTTTTTATAAACTTATTAGGATAAAACGCATATCACTATGTTAAGTGCAGAACTTTATTTCTTTGTACTGCTACATTTACCGGTCCGCTTGCTGATTCTTACAGTTACACAGTCTGGGAAGAGTTCAGAGTGGTCTTATGTAAGGGGATTTCCCAAAACTTCAGAGAATAATCCATACATAGTTGAATATGCAGCTGATTTGAGGGTGCCACGGGATTTTGGATGCCCAGGAGCTGCTCTGATTACCAATTTCCTTGACAGGGAGGTGTACTTGGTGCAAATTGTTGTCCATGGTTTTAGTCAAGGTCCCCTTTTCTTTTCTGCTAATACATGGATACATTCTTCCAAAGATAATCCTACGGAAAGTAGAATTATCTTCAAAAATCAGGTGAGATAGATGAGAATCTTCCAAACATATTTTACTCCTTTTTACTTTACTACTCTAACAAAATAATACAGAGTAATAATTCTTGTTGGGCAGAGGTAGGGCTGTCAAAACGGGCTAGTCCAACTTATACGGGCTAATCCGTCTCGGGTTCGCCCAAAAACGGACCGGTCCATTTTTACCCGAGTTGAAATTTTTCCAACCCAACCCGGGATTGGGTGGGCTGACAAGCCCCTCCTTTTATTTTTTTTTATTTAAATTTATATGTTAACATTTTTAATTTTTTGTATAGCGGAGCAATTAAACCCCCAACCTCTGAATTAGCAACTAATACTATTTTCAACCAAACAAATTAAACTTTTTAAACAAATACCATGTATGTACACAAACACTATATATGTAATTAGATTTTAATTTTTAATATATAATTATAATTTATTTACTTTATATTTAATTAATACTAATATTGTTTACATGTAATGTTTTTATTTTGTAATTATAATATTATTAAATTATAAAGTTTATAAAATATATAGTTTATAACTTTATATAATTTATATAATATATAAACTTTATATTAATAATTATATAAAAATAAAATTAATTGTATTAATTAATACCTGTAATACTTGTAATATAAATAAATTATATGGGTCACACTTGCGTGAGACGTCTCACCGGTTTCATTCCGTGAGACGGATCGGGTCAACATAATTTGGGTCATAAAAACCAACTCATAATTATGACCCAAATTATGTTGATCTGACCCGTCTCACAAATTAAGACACACGAGCCGGTCTCACACAAGTTTTTGCCAAATTGTATATATAATATTTGTGAATGATCTAAATAAATATATAATTATATAAAAAATTTCAACAACTGTCCTTAGCATAGTTAATTTCAACAGTATTAAATTATGTGAAAGGTCAAAAGTTTAAGTTTTGTTATCAATAATATTTTAAAATTTTAATACAATACCCAATTACACAACAAATTTGAGTGTGGGTGGAGATACGGGTTATACGGGTTGGCCCGTGTAACACACAAGCTAACTCGTACCTCCACACGAGTTATATGGGTTGGGTTGAAAATGGTCCGGGTTGGAAATTCTCCAACCCAGCCCGCCTAAAATACAGGTTAAACGAGCCCAATCCGGCATGTTGGGCCCGTTTTGAAAGCTCTAGTTTGAGGCAGTAAAGGCAAAGTCTAGAACCCGTTTGCTTTTCCCATCATCCAATCCACAACAAATTAAATGAAATATGGTGAAAAAGAAGCGGAAACTTTGTTGAGGAACGAAGTTTCGTGTTTGTTTCTCTTCAAACCCCCAATCCGCTCTCGCTCTCTACACTAACGGGGTCTTAGTTGATTTCCCTTCCTTTTGCTACTAAGATGTTTCAATTCGCTAAGTTTGAAAAGTCTAGGCGATTGTTGGGCGGAGGTTGGTAAAGGGCTTAAAGGGCCAAATCCAGTACCTAGGGAAAATGGGTGGGGATATAAGGAAATAAAGTTGCGCCTTCACTACTACTAGTTATAATTTTTGGCATAAGTGGTAAGTCTTTGATCCTAACAATTCTCCTGTATTTTTTTCTTTTTTTGTTATTTTTTTATAGGCATATTTACCATCTCAAACACCACTTGGCATCAAGGGACTTCGAAGCGCTGACTTGATGAGTATCCGTGGTAATGGAAAAGGTGAAAGGAAGCTATATGAAAGAATCTACGACTATGAAGTATATAATGATTTGGGCAATCCTGACAAAGATGAAGATCTAGCTAGGCCAGTATTGGGTGGAAAGGAGTGGCCGTATCCTAGACGTTGTAGGACTGGACGGCCTGCCACTAAGACAGGTATGCATCTTGTTTATTTGTAGTTGTTGAATGTATAATACATAAACATAAATGTGGGATCTAACTATATTTTAGTTGAGATGGAGCACACGCTTTAATTATAGCCATATTGTGTAAAATGAGTTAATACCCAATTTAGTCCTTGATTACAGTGGTTTTTCTCGATTCTGTCCTAAATTAGTTTTTGTACTTAATTAAGTCCTCGACTTAGATGGTTTTACTCAATTGAGTCATCATTTAAGGTGGTTTGGTAATTTCACCTCTATTAATACCCAATTTAGTCATCGACTATAGTAATTTTACCTAAGTTTAGTCTTTGATTATAGTGGTCTTACCCAATTTAGTTATCCACTATAGTAATTTTTCTCTATTTAGTCTTGATGGATATATTATATATTGAGAGAGCCGACTCGAGAGGACGAAGCAAGGATCGCAAGCGGGTTCCGAACTCGAGGTTGAGCCCCGTGCTTGACCCGAGCTAATTTGGAAGCCACCCCGGCTAAGGCCCTCAGCCTAGACGCCTTAGTCGGTCAAAGCAGTGAGCCTGGTCTTGGCGCGGGTGCGGTCAAATCAAATCTATAATCGTTCCTCCGTGTTAGGGGGACGGTTAGGGGGTTTTAGAAAGTATAAATAGCTTTGTTATTGTCTTGTTAAGACATTCATATCCATTTCTAGTCTTAAATTCCTAATATTCCACCGCGGGATGTAGAAGTCGGGTTTACAATGACCTTATTGTGTCTGTACACAGCGAGTTGTCTAGCTTGACGCTTAGTTTCTTCTTGGTGTCTTGTCTGGGTCCTCCCCCCCCCCCCCCTCCCCGCCTCATATTTCCAAAAAAAAATCCTAATATACTCTTGTAATAGCAATACATTGTCTTTGTAATAGCTTGACAACTACTATTCAATACGATATTTGGTCTCTGTGACCCTACGACACTTATTTTGCCCATTTTCCTGGGAGCAGAACGCGGACATGTTATCCAAGCTTAGCCAGGGGGCCCCAGGGCATATTTCCAAAATAGCCCGAGTGGAGGATATCAAGAGGTCAAGTTTGGAGGCCTACCTGGTCCTCCCCATACAAGACCGACCCCCTGCTAGTTGGATCACCTCAAGGAGTACAAGAAGACAGGGGCGCTACCCCCCGACGAGGTCGACGCTAAGCTTGTGAAGAGAAGAGCCCCCACCTACTTGGTCCTCGATGACACGCTTTACAAGAAGTCATACAACGGTACCCTCTTGTGCTGCCTATACCCGGTGGAGGCGAGGTCGGTGATCGAAGAAATTCACGCGTGGACTTGCTCAGGGCCTACACCATGGCCTGGAGGGCCATCCTGTAGGGGTACTTCTGGCCTAACATGGTTAAGGAGTACGCTGACTACACCAGAAGCTAGAAGACATACCAGCAGTTCCAAACCGCCCCAAGTCAGCCCCCCTCCAACTACACCCATATCAGTTTGATCATCCCTTTTTCACGGTTGGGGGGGTGGACATAGTTGGAACCCTACCTATGGGGTCAGGCAAAAGGAAGTACCTAATAGTAGTAGTGGATTATTTCACCAAGTGGGTGGAAGCCGAGCTACTAGCCTGCATTACCAGCTCCTGGTGCAAGCAATTGTGTACAAAAATGTCCTATGCCATTTTGGTGTCCTGATGCAGCTAATTACTGACAACGAGCGCCAATTTAAGGGGCAAGAGTTCAAAAATTTATTCGCAAAGTGGCACATCATGCATAGCTGGGTGGTCGTGTGTTACCCACAAGTAAATGGCCAGGTCAAGAATGCTAACTACACCCTAGTGGACAGCCTTAAGAAGAAGCTAGAGTCGACAGGAGGGGCATGGGTGGAAGAGCTAGACGCCATCCTTTGGGCTGACCGCACCACTCCCCGGAGGGCTACGGGTGAGACCCCTTTCTTTCTAGCATATGGTTTTTAGGCTCAAGCCCCCGTGAAGGTTATCATACCCTCCCGCTGAGCGGAAGAGTACGACCCCGACACCAACGAAGAACACCACCGAGCTGACCTCCACCTAATATATGATAAGAGAGAGACCGCTATCATCGAAGTAGAAAACTACTAGCGCCAAGCTAAAGCCTATCATAACAAAAGGGCCAGACTACGCTACTTCCACACAGGCGACTATGGACTCAGGAGGAGAAAAGCAAGCCAACTCCAGGTTGGGGGAAAATTTTCCGCGAAATGGGAAGGCCCTTACATTATCAAAGTCGTTGTCCTCCCGGGCAGCTACAAGCTCAAGACCCCCAAGGGGAAGATGGTAGCTAGGGTATGGAACGTTGCGAATTTATTAAAGTATTATCAGTAATCATTTTGTTAGAAGGTGGCCCGTTCCCTTCATTTCAATAAACTTAGTAAAAGTTACACCATGGATGACTCATTTTCACAATTTTTTAGGGGGCGGAAGGGATACTTACCTGACCCTTCCAATCATACCCTAAGAGGGCACGAGGTCCGACCTCGCATACTAACCCCAACGGAAAAGCCTAAGGGCCCGTTGTCAAACGACTCGGGTCGAAGAGTTATCACCCTAAGGGGGCACGAGGTCCAACCTCACGTACTAACCCCAACGAAAGAGCCTAATGGCCCGTTGTCAAACGACTTGGGTCAAAGAGATATCACTCTAAGGGGGCACGAGGTCCGACCTCATGTACTAACACCAACGGAAGAGCCTAACAGTCCATTGTCAAATGACTCGGGTCGAAGAGCTATCATCCTAGGGGGGCACGAGGTTTGACCTCGCGTACCAACCCCGATGGAAGAGTCTTTGGCCCGAGAGTACACTTAGCCAAGCGACTACACACAAAAAAAATATAATAAAAAGTAAGAAAAAGAACAAGAATCAATCCATAGTGCCAATCTCTGATTTCCAAGTACAACCCAAGCTCTGAGTTGGGAACTAAAAAGCAAGGGAGAAGCGTAATGGCTGAACCAAAAAGCAAGGGAGAACCAAAAAGCCGAAGCTGAGGCCTTGACCATGTCTTCGGCCGAAGCCAAGGCTTGGGACGAGCCCTCGGGCGAAGCCTTGACCACGACCAAGGTCTAAGCCGAGGTGTAAGGGTTAGGCCTATTAGGGCCACGAAGGCGTGCCTCCGCGCGGGTAGATACAACTAGGTAAAGTGAGTAGTAATATCACAAAGTACAAGTAGTAACAAAAGAGGTAAAATGTTCCATTCAAGCGCAGAGTTCAAGTACATTGCAAAAAGGAGGAAATAATCAAAACAAGCTAAGTCTACGCATTCAAGTCCGGTGTAGTAGAAGAAGCATTGTGGGCTATAATCTCATCACCTAGGTTGGCCACACTATCGGGAAGGTGAATATTCTCCAGGGTGGGAGACAGGGGCGAGTGTACCCGTAGGGTTGTCCTCGGGAAGCTAGTCCAATGCACTCAAGTCCACAGGCTCAACACGAGTAAGGCCCCCTCCAAAGAAGCACTTGGACCATCCATGGGGGCATCTGGTGAGGGCAGCACGGTCGGTAGACCCCTCGCCTCGGGGTCAAAAGTACTATCCTCTTGGCGGACGAAGTCATAAATAGTGTTTTACATCTCATACAAACCCGCGCCATAGGAGGCTAGCCCCTCCTCAATCAGTCGACTATGCCCCCACTCCGAAGCAAGCAACTCCTCTGCTAGTGTACGCAGGTGTCCTCGGGCGTAAGCTATGGCATCTGACTTGAACACCTCGGACCTCTTGTAGGTAGGGACGGCATAGGTAAACTCGCCTCTCAGCCCCTCCAGCTCAAGCCTATGGGACTGCCTCTCCGACTCCAAAGTCCGAGAGAGCTCTAACACTCATTTCTTGGTAGCCTCATGCTCCTCGTGGAGGGTAGCACAGTGAAGGAAGACCTGAATACAGAGGGGGGTAAGATATCCGACAACAATAATGACACGAGAAAATAAAAGAGAGGGGTACCTCAAAAAGTCGGGTAGTAGCCTCGTCAGCTCGAAAGGTCATCGACCCGCTAGAAGAAACCAAGCTGCGAAGTAACTCACGAGTCCATGCGGGGTCCCCACAAACTCGGTTGGAAGCTACCCGGGGAGGTGGGGGTGGCAGCCGAGCTGTGAGTGTAGAGGTCGGGAGCACTGGTGGCGTAGGAGCAGTATCGCGGCGAGTACAAGAGTCAGCAGCAGGCTGCCGGGTGGCACGGGCACCCTCTCCAGCGGTCCTCTGTTTCTTGGCATCACACAACCTCTCTAAGCGGGAAGACATTGCGCGAGATTCACCTGTATCAACAAACAAACGGTTAGCATGAACACTCACATCTAAAATTTGCAATGAAGGAAACAAAGAGTAAGGAGGGGAAGACAACCTCTAGGCATGGCGACGAGCTCGGGCTCGGGCCCGAGAGTGGGCTCAGCGGCAACCACGGAGCACGACTCAATCGCGACCGAGGTAGGAGACTCAGCCTCGATAGGGGGCTCGACGTCGAGCTCAAGCTAGAACTCAGTCGAGCCCTCGGCCTCGGTGTCCGAGTCCACCTCGATGGGCTCGGCCGAGTTCGTGACCCCACGGAGGCATGGCAGTGGGAGCAGGAGCGGTGTACGAGACTCAGTCCTTAGAAGGCACGAATATCATTTATCAAGGAGGGGTAGGCTCAGGGTGTTTTGTGCTTGCGAATGTGAATGTTCCAAGGGGACACAAAAGGATGGGAGGGCCCAACCAAAATAAAGACAAAGGCAAGTTTCCAATGCTTCTTAGAAAAGGCTATTTCTTGAAGGGTTTTCATACGAGGATGGGCCAAGAAAGCCACGATGCCCTTGCTCATGGGAGTCGAGGAGCCCATGACTTGAAAGAGAAAGTTGAAAAGGTATAAATAAGGGGTAACATTGATCTCCCTACACCGTAAGATGAAGGCAAGTAGCATGTACTAGGAGTTGGGGACCAATTGACCTTAGCTAATCTCATAGTAATTGAGGAGGGTCAATCCAAAAAGGGTAGAGTGGAAAACGAAGCCCATAAGACAAAGATATGGTGTGGATACTGAAAACGTGACCCCCCGGGGGCTCGATCACATTGTTATCCGGAGAATGGGAGCGGGGAGGAGGATATGTTAAGACTAAAGGGAAAGTGCATCAAGGAGTGAAAATGGAGAATGGGAGAGGGGAGGAGGGCCTCTCGGCCTAAGCAGTGAAATTCAGAAAAAAAAAAAAAAAAAAAAAAACGATATAGGGCAGACCACGTGGAAAAAAAGAGGAGGGGGGGAAGAAACTAACCGGGCTCATGACTTAAGACTCGACTTGAGCACGGAGGAGAGCACTTGAGCTTGGAGGATGCTTGAGAGAAAATTTAGAGTGAAATGTGAGGGTGATGGCCGAATTGGGGTTTGAAGGAGGGATTAAATAGGGTGAGAGAGGGAGTATTGGAAAAAAGAATGAAGCGGGGGGAGGGTTGGCCATAATTTTTGGAATTCAAAAAAGGGTGTTGGGAAGAGAAAAAGGTGATGGAGAAGTGATGCGTGTGACTTGAGGGGTTTTTAATGCTTTTATAAGGAAGAGTTGCACATTTATTGGGATTCTATCATATCCAAAAGAGATTTTATAGAAGAAGGAGTTCATTCGTGATTAAGCTATATTTTTCGCGGTCAGAGACTCGCTCGGGATATCCACGCATTTTTACACCTCGGTTCGTGGAGGAATTGCAAATATATTCAGACATGTGGGGGTCGGGTAAGAATATTTACTCTCCTTCGTTGATAACTTCTCGCAGCTCGATGAGTGGGAGAATAATAATTGATATATTATAAATAGAGCAAGCCGACCCGACGAAGCAAGGACAGTAAGCGGGTCTAGAACCCGAGGTTGAGCCTCGTGCTTAACCCGGGCTAATTCGGAAGCCACCACGGCCAAGACGAAGCCTCAGCCAAAGGCCTTCGACCTAGAGGCCTCGGTCGATCAAAGCGGTAAGCCCGGTCTCGGCGCGGACACGATCAAATTAGATGTATAATCATCCATCCGCGTTAGGGGGTTTTAGAAAGTGTAAATAGCTTTGTTATTGTCTTGTTAAGACATTCATATCTATTTCTTGTCCTAATATACTCTTGTAATAGCATTACATTGTCTTTGTAATAGCTTGACAACTACTATTCAACAGGGCCGGATTTTAGGGCGTGCAAGACGTGCGACCGCACAGGGCCCCAAAATTTTGGGGGCCCCTAGTCCAGCCCTGACCTAATAGTTAGTATATGTACTTGTGAATATATTGGTTCAAAATTAGGTTTTTTTGCATTTTTCTCTTTGCAATTTTTCTTCAATTCGCAATTTATTTATACTTTGATAGGGCCTCACTTAGTTATTAGCACAGGGCCCCGCAAATCAAAAAACCGGCCCTGCTATTCAATACGATATTTGGTATCCGTGACCCTACGAAACTTATTTTTCCAATTTTCCCATTGATTTACATTATCATTTATTTATTGGGTTTATTGATTCGGTCCACCCGGGTTAATTAAATCCATCAAGTCCTTAATTCTAACAGCCAATGACTCAATTAGATAAAATCATCAAAGTCGATGACCTAATTAAGCACAAAAAATCATTTAGGACTAAATCGAAAAAAAATTACTAGTCGATGACTAAATTGTGTATTAACTCTGTGTAAAATAGTTTTGATAACTTTGAGTAGCCCTGGCATGATGAACAGATCCAGCCACCGAGATTCGAATAGAGAAGCCAAATCCAGTTTATGTTCCTCGAGATGAAGCTTTTGGGGAAATTAAGCAGGATACCTTTTCTGCTGGAAAGTTGAAAGCTGCTTTACACAACCTCATACCCTTGATTGCATCTACATTGTCAAGTTCAGACATTCCTTTCAACTGCTTCTCAGACATAGATAAGTTATACATTGATGGTTTTCTCTTGAGAGATGGAGAAGAGGCAAAGGCAAATATATTTAGTCCTAATATGATGACTCAGCTTTTTTCTGCTGGCAAGGGATTGTTCAAGTATGAAATTCCAGCTGTAATCAAGAGTAAGATTAATTTGTGATCTGATTGTTTCTTTTCTTCCTAGCTACTAACCGCAAATGATGGCTTCTGGTTAGAGGCATTGCCACTTATCTACATGATTTAGTGCATCTGGCATAAATTGACTCAATAGTGTTTTGTTGGGCGGAGGCCTGTAAAGGCTAAGTCTAACACCCGATAACTAAGGGATTGTTTGGCGGGGGCCAATACAGAGGCAAATCGAACACCCAACGTCTCGAGAATGTGTGGTGGTATAAGGAAATAGAGTTGTGCATTCGGTACTAGCTATAGCTTTTTGACATAAGTGGTAAGCGCTTGATCGTAACATGTTTTGATGCTTTTATTTCCTGAAACTCGATCCGCTGCAGCTGATAGATTTTCCTGGTTGAGGGATGATGAGTTTGCCCGGCAGGCTTTAGCTGGAGTTAACCCTGTTAACATTGAATTATTGAAGGTAGCATCTATCTACACACATCAAATACCAATTTTGGTTCCACGAATATTAGCAAAATGACAGTTTTAGTCCACATGTTTAAATACTACTCCGTATCATTTTTCATCCACGAGTATTGTTTATGTGCCAAAATTGATCACGTTGGTCACCCCTCAAGCTAAAACATGGCAGATTGTGTAATTTGTAAGGGTACTTTTGTTCATTCATGTATAATATTCCAATTTCTTTAATTTATGAATAGACAAAAATACACTTACAAATTACACATTCCGGCATGTTTCAGCCAGGAGAGTGATTAGCGTGATCAATTTTTACACGAAAACAATAACCGTGGATGAAAATTGATAGTACTTAAGCATGCAGACCAAAAGTATCATTTTGTTAATACTCGTGGGACCAAATTTGGTATTTGCTCATCTGAGTATATATGGCCACTTTACTAATATACTTTGTTTCCCCAATACATACATAGTATGATGTTTTGATGTGATATTCAGGAAGTTCCAATTCAGAGTAAACTAGATCCTGCAGTTTATGGTCCTCCTGAATCAGCAATCACAAAGGATATAATAGAGAAACAACTAACAGGAATGACTGTTGAAGAGGTAGGCAATTAATATGTTAGTCTCATACCTAGCTTGTCAACTCTTAAGCCTTAAAAAATTCAAGATTTTTGTTCACTTTAATTTTCCAACTTTAGCATGTTTGCTCTCTATATGTTCATTGACATTGATCAAGATTTGGCAATTCAATATAGTGCAAGTTTCAACTTTATCAACATTATATTTTACAGCCCCCCCCCCCCTCCGCGTTGTTTTCTTGTTATTTTTTATTTTTTTCATATATATATATATATATATATATATATATATATATATATATATATATATATATATATATATATATATATATATATATATATATATATATATATATATATATATATATAAAGAAATCTTGCATTAATATATATATATATATATTGATTGTGCAGGCCATTGCAAAGAAGAGATTATTCATAATAGACTATCATGACATGCTTCTGCCATTCATGGAGAAGATGAACTCATTGGCAGGGAAAAAAGCTTACGCCACAAGAACAATTTTCTTGTACACACCTTCAGCTACTCTAATGCCAATCATTATAGAACTTTCACTCCCCCATAGGAACAAGCGTGTATTGACTCATGACAGTGACGCAACATCCTATTGGATCTGGAAGCAAGCTAAAGCACATGTTTGCTCTAATGATGCAGGCGTTCATCAACTGGTCAACCATTGGTAAGACATAATGGATCAAACGCTTACCACTATCTAAAAAGCTATAGCTAGTAACTACTACCTAACAATCCCAGCACCAACACTAACGAGTCTTATTGTTGGGACTCAAACACATGACTTGACTCTAATACCACGATCAAGAGCTTACCTGTTACACCAAAAGCTATAGCTAGTAGTGTAACACAACTTTATTTCCTTATATCACCACACATTTTCAAGATGCTGGTGTTGGATTTTGACCCTTTACTAGTATCCGCACAACAATCATCCAGTCATCGGGTGTTAGACTTAGCATTTATTGGCCTCTAGCCAATAGTTTCTTTGTTGGCATTACGTACAATAGCTGGTGACAAATAATTCTGTTTGATCTTCATTATATTGTGAAATCAATTTAGGAAACTAGCTTAGAAATGTGGTGCAATTCTTCTGGGCATCCATAACTTCAATTCATATTTTAGGTTGAGGACTCATGCTTCTATGGAACCATATATCATTGCAACCCAGAGGCAGCTTAGCTCAATGCACCCAATTTACAAACTGCTCCGTCCTCATATGCGCTACACCATGGAAATCAATGCACTTGCAAGGCAAAGTTTAATAAATGGGGGAGGAATCATTGAAGCTTGCTTTAGCCCCGGGAAGTATTCCATGGAAATAAGCTCTGCAGCCTACAAGACCATGTGGCGGTTCGACATGGAAGCACTGCCTGCAGATTTAGTAAGAAGGTATGTAATTTTACTATATATAGTTTTTGTTTCTGTTGCAGAAATAATATACTCTGTATGACTAAATACTAACTTATGTCCTAGAGTATTAGCAAAATGAAACTTTTAGTATACATGCTAATTACTACTAATTTTCATTCACGACTATTGTTTTCATGCCAAAGTTGATCATGTCGGTCACCCATCTAGTCTAGTTAATACATGCCGAATTGTCTAATTTGTAAGGGTATTTTCATCCAGTCATTTATAATATGCCAATTTCAATAATGTATGAACTCCCATCCAAAATATGTCAAGGCCTTTGTACTCCATTAATGCCGCCACGCCCGGATGAGGATCCCACGTAGGATAGCTTCACGGGCACATGTCAATCGGTAGGCTAATGAAAAAGATGGCGGGCCAAATCAGGGTCTCCTCAATCACAAGCACCGACACCTATGCTTGTGAGCTATGTAGAGTCTCCTACACAGGCGAAGGCGAAGCTATCCTTTGCGAAACCCTCGCCCGGAAGTGGCGGTGATAATGGAGTACAAAGACCTTGGCACATTTTGGATAAGAGTTCATACATTAATGGAATTGGCAATTATACATGAATGGATGAAAATACCCTTACAAATTACACAATCAGGCATGTATTAACTAGATGGGTGACCGAAATAATCAACTTTGGCACGAAAACAATAATTGTGAATGAAAATTAGTAGTAATTACACATGCAAACTAAAATTGTCATTTTGCTAATACTTGTATGTGTTTTTCTTTGTGTGTGTGTGTGCGCGCGCATGTATATGGATCTGGTTCCCGTGAAGACGTGCGGTAATTCACCATTAGGTATGCAAGAATGCATCACAACGTGTCCAGAAACACACCATGGTATGGTGCATTTACTGGTGCATTTGTGCATTTCTCCCTGATGCATTTCTGAACATGTTGTGATGTATTTATGCATACCTAATGATGCACTCCGCACGGGGGACATGTGAACAGGGCGTCGCATTTGAACAAGTGTGTGTGTGTGTGTGTGTGTATACGATACTGAATTAATTACGATACTGAATTATCACACATACACATACACATACACATACACATGCATACAAACTAATTAATTACGATACTAAATTATCACACCATTCATTTTATTCTCTGATGGTGCAACATGTTAAAGTTGTTGTTTTGAATTTGCATAATGAAAAGAGGAATGGCTGAGGAGGATCCATCAGCACCTTGTGGGGTAAAACTTGTGATTGAAGACTACCCTTATGCCGCAGATGGGCTTCTGATATGGGCAGCCATAAAAGAGTTGGTGGAATCTTACGTTGACCACTATTATTCTTCTGATCATCCGGGTTGTATTACATCCGACACTGAACTCCAAGATTGGTGGAGTGAGATCAAGAACATAGGCCATGCTGACAAAAAACATGAGCCATGGTGGCCTAGCCTCAACACTAAACATGACTTATCTGCCATTCTAACCACAATTATATGGGTTGCCTCAGGCCAACATGCTGCCATCAACTTTGGGCAGTATCCTTTTGGGGGTTATGTACCTAATCGCCCAACTTTAATGCGCAGACTAATACCCCAAGAACAAGAACAAGATGATTACCACAAGTTTCTCCTCAATCCTCAACAAACATTTCTGTCATCCTTGCCAACTCAACTCCAAGCCACGAAAGTGATGGCTGTCCAAGATACACTCTCAACACATTCTCCTGATGAGGAATACTTGCATCAACTCTACCAACTCCAAAGCTCCTCAATTACAGATCCCCAAGTTCTAAACCTGTTTGCAACATTCTCTGCAAAACTAGAGGAGATAGAAGACACTATAAACCAAAGAAACAAGGATAAGAATCTGAAAAATCGAAGTGGCGCTGGAATCCCTCCATATGAACTACTTATGCCCTCTTCACCTGCAGGTGTGACTGGTCGTGGTGTTCCCAACAGCATCTCAATCTGACACACCGCTTCATCTTCATCTGCTCGGTGTTTTATCCATACTGATGATCAGATGCACTACAAGAAATTCTGGATTGCTAGTTCAATAAAAAAGTAGTCTTAGCTTAATGATTAAATAATTAATCTCATTTAATAATTTTAATTCATTTAATAATTCTGGATTGCTAGCCCTTTGCTCCCAAAAGGTTGAATCCTGAATCCCAAGGCCCCCACGCCCCGACCCGACAAAGCATTTGGGAGTTAATTGAAAAAATTGTAATTTATACCATTCACAAATATGTCAATTATTAATGTTACCCATAAATTATTAGTGGTGTAAATGTTTCCTTCAATTTTCAAAACAGGACACACACACACACACAAACCTAAATTCATATTTTCACATATATTATGGGATAACAACAAAAATAGCTACAAATTCATAAAAGTTTTTTTAAACAGAATGGTCAAAATAATTTTTTACATGGCCACCGAAAAGTCAATTTTCACTTTTCAATGGCTCCAACTCCACCGGAAGGTGAAATTATTCGGTGGAATTCATAATTCCACCTCTCGGTGAAATTGCATGCACCGAAAAAGTGAATTTTCCACTTTTCGATAGGTCTAGTTCTACTGAAAGGTGGAATTATTAATGTGTATGTATATTAGATTATATAAACATACATTTATTTTATATATATGATTTTATTGTTGTTGTTATTATAATATATATAAGGATTAGTTAACAAGGAAAAACTTGGAACATTTCAAGGTAATCTTAGAGTACCTAAGAAAATGGAGGTAATTAAATAACCTTGAAATATTACCGCCATGTCAATTTTAGGGTAATATAATATTACCATGTAATATCATAATTTGAACCAAACAAAGTAATATAACATTACAATGCTCATATTATCTAGGTAATCTAAAATTAGTTGAACCAAACGCTCCCTAAGCACTAGTTGACACTAAATATAAAATGATGTCGTTTTGGACGCAATCATTATTGTGTGTACCATACTATCAAATATTATACATTCAGTACATAAATAATGTACTTTTAGTATATTAAAAATATTCTTTTTGTTATGATCCACACAACACTGTGTGAATCATGGTCTACACAATAATTTACCTTTTTGGACAAAGATTCACCATGTAAAGTAGCAATCTTTATATTGTGGACCAGGGTCCATAGTGCACTGTGGACCCTGATTCAATACACAGAATTTGACTTCATAATGTACAGAATTCATATTCATAATGTACATAATTCATGTTCATAATACATATACACAAACACGATGTAATGGACATGAATTCTGTACATTATGAACATGAATTGTGTGCATTATGAACATAAATTATGTGTGTTATGTTAAATGTTTCATTCATTTTCATTATACTGTGTTGCCGTAAAGTAGACTCTGGTCACGATATAATTTGCCCAAATTTTAGGCAAATTGTTGGATGGTCCACGGTCCAAAATATCGTCATGAATATTATGAGTAAATAAAATTGAGTAAAACGACGTGTTTTTTCGACCGTGACCATGGTCAACGCAATAACCATTAGTTGTGTGGACCAAAAATAAAAAGTACATTATTTTTGTACTGAAGGTACATTATTTTTGTACTATAGATACATTATTTGATAGTATATACCCTAAAATAATGTACCTACAGTACAAAAATAATATACCTTCAGTACAAAAATAATGTATTTTTTATTTTTGGTCCATCATGTTCCATGCAATAATGATTGCAAATTTTAGATTTGGGCCTATAGTCTTGAACGCCACAAGCACTCCGGTCCACAAACCAGGAACAAATTAATGTAAGTATGTACACGTAGTCCATGTGTCATCGGTAAATTATGTTATGGACCCGGTTCTATTTTGTAAGGTGGACTCATGTCCATGTTCACAATTTAAAAATTTTATGTTCATAATTTTAAAACTCTATGTTCATAATTTTAGAATTTTATATTCACAAATTTAAATCTTAATATACAAAATTACATTAATCAATATTCACAATTTTTGAACTCTATTCACAATTTTGTTATATAGATTCAAAAATTGTGTTGTACTATTAAATACAAATTTCTGAAATTGTGAACATAGAGTACTGTAATTGTGAATATAGAGTTTAAAAATTGTGAACGTAAAATTTAAAAATTGTGAACATAAAATTCTAAAATTGTAAACATGAAGCTGGATCCACCTTGCAAGATGAACCAGGTCCATGGCATAACAACTGTGTTTCATCATTCCTCTTCTCTTTCCCTTTTTCTTAATTAATTTTTTTTTTAGTTAGACTCCGGTCGTCTTCTGGTCAGCGTCAGTCTCAGTCATCATCTATTCTTTTTTTTTGTTTTGAAAGAATCTATTTTTTTTTTTGAAAACATGAAAGAATCTATTCTTTTTCTTGCTTTACCGATTTCCTTCACAACAATGGCTCACTGTTCAACTCTTACATCTCTGGTTTTGCTCAGTTCTTCGCTCTATCTATGGCCACCCAAACATTCAATCTTGAATCTTTCACATGGGATTTCGATGTGTTCTTGAGCTCCAGAGGCGAGGACACTAGCAAAACCTTCACCGATCACCTTCATCTCGCGTTATGCGAATCCGGGCTAAACACATTCAGAGACAACCAGGAGGAGCGCAGAGAGGGCGGATTTCTTTCGCCTGAGCTCAAGGGAGCGATTGAAAGCTCGAGAATCTCCGTGATAGTTCTCTCCAAAGACTATGCCTCCTCTGGGGTGTGCCTTAACGAACTTGTGCAAATCGTCGAGTGCAAGGAGAAGGGAAAACTGATGGTTTTTCCGGTTTTTTACGACGTTGATCCTTCCCAAGTTCGCCGGCAAAGTGGCGACTATGGCGTGGCCTTCGCTACGCACGAACAGCGTTTTGGGGCAAGCGATAAGGTTCAGAATTGGAGAGATGCTCTCACTAAAGTTGGAAATTTGTCGGGCTGGGATTTGGGAGACGTCGCCGACGGGTATTGATTATCATTCTGTTTGGATTATTTCATCTTTGGTGATCAATTATGTGCCTGTTGGGTAATTTTCTTTTAATAGATTATATCTCATTTCATTTTTAATTATTGAGTGTAAAGTGTGGATATAATTAATTTTAATAATTGAGCAAATCTTCAAATGCCAATTTGGTTCCGGAAAAATTACAGTTTGATCCATATGTTTCATTCTTACTAATAGACTATTGTTTTAGTACCAAAACTCATCAGGCATGCTAATCACCATTCCATTTAAGACATGTAGGAATATGAAATTGTTAAGGTATTTTCGTCTTTTTATATTTAAGATCCAATTGCTAAAGAGAGCCCTATGATCCAAATTCACCCTTCTCTTCCTCCTCATCCTTCTTAAAGGAATAAGAAGGAGAAGAAGGATGAGGATGAGGATGAGAATAGTGAATTGGGATCTTAGGTCTTAAATCTCTTTTATTCAAGTTTAAATTTGAATCTTAATTATGAAAGGACGAAATACCTTTAATAATTTCATATTTCGACGTGTCCTAAATGGAGGAGTGACCGGCGTGATGGGTTTTGGCGCTAAAACAATAGTCTGGATGAAAATTGGTAGGAATTAAATATGCGGACCAAAATTAGTATTTGCTAGATTATGGATGAAATGAGTATGCATTATACAGTTTTTCATGTTTGTTTGAATTGAAATACTTATTCATTTGGTATTAACTGTATGCTATTTAGTATACCATTTTTATGGCATTTTCTAAATTCCTGCTCTCATTCTCTTTCTAAACATGGAAGATATGAACCAAAGTTCATTGATGCAATCATCAAAGAGGTCCAATTGGTAGTAAGCCGGGTGCCGATGTGTGTTCCCAAGCATGTAGTAGGACTTGAATCCCGGGTTGAGCACGTGGTCCAGTTCATGTGTGGAGAACCCAAGAACGATATTCGCATGATTGGAATCTATGGTATGGGAGGGATTGGAAAAACAACTCTTGCCAAAGCTGTATATAACAAGCTTTTTGGGTACTTTGAGAGAAGTTGCTTTATTGAGATTAGATCAGACATTTTAGAGCAAAAAAACTATGGGATAAAAGTCTTACAAGAAGAGCTTCTTAAGAATCTTCTAAGAAAGGAGATTAAAGTTGGCAGTGAAGCTGAAGGGATCATGTTGATCAAACTCTGGCTTCAAGCAAAAAAATGTCTCATTGTTCTTGATAATTTGGAGCATCTCGATCAATTTAATGCGTTGTGTGGTGAACGAGATTGGTTCGGTGCAGGAAGTAGACTTATTTTAACAACGAGAGTTGCAGATGTGCTGAAAATTTTAAAAAAAGATGAACATTATGAAGCCAAGGAATTGAATAGTGAGGAGTCGTTGCAGCTCTTTAGCCTACATGCATTTGGAGGGCTAGCATTACCAAAAGAAGAATTTATTGGGCTTTCACATGGCATCGTGACTTACTGTGGGGGACTACCCTTAGCTCTTGAAGTGATAGGGGCGTATTTGTCTGATAAATTGAAGGAAGAATGGATTATTACTTTTGAGAAATTGAAGAGAATACCTCGTAATGACATTCAAAATAAACTTAAAATCAGTTTTGATGGGCTTCCAGATGATCGTACAAAAGCTCTTTTTCTTGATCTTGTTTGTTTCCCCCATGTCATTTTCAAAGATACACTTATTCAAATTGTTGAGGCCATGGGGTATTTTGCAGCCATCGAAATTCGACGCTTGGTCGATAAGTGCTTGATAAACTATTATGATTCTCAAATTAGTATGCATAGTTTAATTCGAGAAATGGGAAGAGAAGTTGTTCGTTTGGAGTCGCCCAACAACCCAGGTGAACGTAGTCGATTGTGGTGTTCCCGTGATATCCACAATGTGCTTATAGGACAGAAGGTAATAATGAATTTCTTTTATTTTTCTTGTTCTTATGATGCATAAACTTATCAAATCTTTCTATGTTTGTCAATTGTCAACTTATCTTAGATTCTTAGTATTTAAGCTCTTCCAAGTCACGATCTTGCTTTTCCGATCCTTTACATTTAAAGTCATTCATTATCAAAATCACATTAAATTCAAAAACATGGTGACAACTTATCATTCTTAATTGAAGATTACAAATTGTGAAACAAATTTGGAAACTTGCATGTAACAGTAAAACTTAAAATAAAGATAATATGCACATCATCAATATAATTGTTAGAGATTCAGTTATATTCCTAGAGCTAGTTAAGTACTTATGTTATGTTATACCATTCTAAACTAGATCCATTTTTAATAGTACATCTCTTGAGACATCAATTACATAGTTATTGTTGCTGACAAGTCCTCATTTCCAATTGTTAAATTGTAATTATGTGTTGATTATCACAGACCAAGTGCTTAAGTGATACTATCTGATTTACTTAAATTAAAAAAAATACGAGTTGAAATAGCTAATGTTTGATTAATGACCACATTTGATAGATTCCTCCATGGAGATATATACACTACTTAATTTGTGTGTTCGGTTTAGTGAAAATAACCACTTATTTATCACACAATTAAATTCTTTTCTTTATCTGATGTATCTTTTATGTGCAGGGTACACCAAAGGTTCAGGTAATTGTGGCAAACTCTCCCATGGAAAATATGAGTTATGATACAAGAGCCTTTAAGAATATGGAGAATTTAAGATTGCTCCAAATCGACCATATCCATCTACATGGAAACTTCAAAAATCTTTTCAAGGAGCTCAAATGTTTGCTGTGGAATCACTGCCCTTTGAAATATATGCCATCCAATTTTCATCTTAAAAAGCTTGTACATCTGGAATTGCTAGCGAGTAACTTAAAAAAATTCGTAGCCCCTCTAAAGGTAAATTTTACTAGCCATCATTAATTTGCTATTCCAAAAGTGTTTAGTTGATAGAAATTCTAATTCATCATTTTGTTTTCCTTTTCCTTTGCCTTGCTCGGCCTCGTTGAATTGATTCAATTAGTATTTCCAAGGTCTCAAGTCTCTGGATCTCAGTTTTTCCAAACGTCTCACGAGGACTCCAGACTTTGGTGGCGTACAAAATCTTGAGAATCTATCGTTTGCTTTTTGCTCGAGTTTGATGAAGGTGGATTCCTCAATTGGAGGCTTGGGGAGACTAGTTCGTTTAGATTTTACAGATTGTGTAAAGCTGAAGAAACTTCCGAATAGCCTTTGCCAATTGAGGTCACTACAAGAACTCGATGTGTCCAACTGCCTAAAGCTAGAAGAATTGCCCGAGGAGCTGGGGAAGTTGATATCCCTCGTGTCCCTCGTGTTAGAAAGTACTACCTTTTACTATCTCCCTTCATCGGTTACAAGTTTAGCCTCACTGAAACATCTTTATCTTGACGAAAGCAATATACGTGGCCTGCCCGCCAACCTTTCTCATTTGTCCAAGCTTGAAAAAATCATGTTGGCTGATTGCAAGAACCTACAGATGCTCCCTGAACTTCCTCCGAGTCTTGGACAACTTTGGGCCAGCAATTGCAAGTCTATGGAGAAACTACCAAACTTGTCAAATTTAGCAAAGTTGAGACAGTTGGACCTCAGAAATTGCAGAAAGTTGAAGGATATTCAGGGTTTGGAAAATCTTCATTCCCTAGAAGACATTGAGTTAAGAGGTGTTCACATAGAAAGGCCGGCCTGATTTCTCACAAAGCTCTTGAAGGTATTTTTCCCTTTCTTCTTTTCTTCAATCTGTGGTATGGACAAAATCTATTGTACAACCTAGCTGTAAATACCTAAAGATATTGTACATCACTCATTCACTCTTACAGTCTTACTAGTCAATTGTTATACCATGGACCAAGTTGGTTCATATTGCATTGTGAATCCTAGCCCAAGAATTATGTGTCTGCAGTTAACAATGTATATATCTGTAAACAAATTGAAGGCACATAGCATGACAACTAGTTACACAAATTGTTAATTGCTGGTACAGAATATGTTAACGGTTAACACATAAGATGTTGGTTAACACGTTATGTGTCAGTAGTTAACATATTCTGTACTTGCAGTTACTAGTTTATGTTTGTAGTTATCAGGGCCGGTCCTGAGCACGGGCGGGCTGGGCGACCGCCCAGGGCCCCATGCTAGAAGGGGCCCATCCATATATATGTATATGTATACATATATTATAGTGTTATAATTATATTAGAAAACAAACCAATGGGGCAGCTCAAGTGGCAAGTGAGATTTTTTTGTGAGGTAAGATTTTGGGAGAATGTGGGTTCAATTCCCACAAATGACAATTTCTCTAAGGCTGGCTCCCACAAAATTGTGGTTGCAGCTAAAGACTGAGGAGAACCTTTTAAAAATATTCAGTGTTTTTTTTTTATCTTTAATGCCAGCTAATAGAATTACTTTTTTTTCTTTAACGCCAGCTAATAGAATCACTTTTATTTTTCTTTAACGCTAGCTAATAGAATCACAAAGAGGATATATAAATAAATTTTTCAAAAAAACAGAATAATCTAATGAAAATTTGAAACAATCTAAAGAAAATAAATGTATTTCATGTTATTTGAGATTATTATTTTTTAGTATTATTAATTTTTAATTTTAATATTTTATATAGGACCCATTTTTTTTTTAATTTCGCCCAGGGCCTCCAAAATGTTTGGACCGGCCCTGGTAGTTATCATGTTATGTGTCTGTAATTATCACGTGATGTGCCTTCAATTTATTTACAGGTACAGAAACGGCTAACTGCAGGTACAAAATCTGAAAGTTATTTTTAGACCAGATTCGCAATGTAAGGTAAACCCGGGTGCCTACTCTAGTCACACCTTGCGTGGTTTCCTTGATGCAGGCTTTAATAGTTTCCCAGATGAATTTATGCATTGGCACAGTGGATTCTATGTTGGCTAAGGTGTTTGAAAGAGGGATACTTGTATGATATTGTATTAAACAGACAACATTTCAAGTGAAAGAGAATAAAGGGGACAAAAATTTGGGAGGGTGGGGAAGGAATATTTAGAGGGGAAGTGAAAGGTTATATTTGTATCAGTTTCCTAATTCTAGCAATTCGTACAATAGTTAATCCTATATACGGAATATAAAAAAGTCAGGTGTTTTTGGCTCAAACTACCCGCAAATTATATCGTGGACCGTGGTCCACAATGCATTGTGGACCGCGGTCCCAAAACGACGTCGTTTTGATTAATGAAACAGACGGATGAATTCGCGCCACTCACTTTCTTTTCATACATACTGCAGTTCCCTTTCATATATACTGCAGTTCCCTTTCAACACAACTGCAGTTACTTTTTGATATAACTACAGTTGTATATTATCGAATGAAACTATAGTTATATCAAAAAGTAACTGCAGTTGTGTTGAAAGGGAACTGCAGTTGTGTTGAAAAGAAAGTGCAGTATATATGAAAAGAAAGTGTAGTATATATGAAAGGGAACTGCAGTATATATGAAAAGAAAGTGAGTGACGCGAATTCATCCGTCTTTCATTAATCAAAACGACGTCGTTTTGGGGACCGCGGTCCACGATATAAGAACTGCAAACTACGGTCCAAATGAACAGTGTAACGCACGGCGTCGTTTTGATGGATTCAAAGAATTGATTGTCTTCCGTCTTAAAAAACGTGTCTGATCAGTTTCCAAT
Organism: Ipomoea trifida; assembly: GCA_003576665.1. NCBI lineage: Eukaryota > Viridiplantae > Streptophyta > Magnoliopsida > Solanales > Convolvulaceae > Ipomoea > Ipomoea trifida. The sequence continues at coordinate 17,283,686 of CP025651.1, forward strand.
AAAAAAATTTTAAAATCGTTTTTATTTTGAGATTTTGTTTACTATCTCATTAATTACATTGAGATTTAAAGGCTAAAGTGTCATCTCGCATCATAAACTATTCATTATTATTCAATCCGCACCATTGTCTTTAATAAGTGATTATTCGAGGCATAAACTACTTTTTTTTGCGCCTAACATCTTTTGTAAGTTTTAGATAAATTGCATGACATGTCACCGATTTGAAAGCTGATGTGGACTTATTTACTAATGATGGGACTTATTAACCACTAATTACTATTAATTAAACCTTAATTACCTTAATCATCTCCAACTTCACCATGCGAAGCTTTTACTGGGCCACCATTAACGTGTGGAAGAAGACGCTTTCTCGCCAGAAACAGGGGAGAGAGATCGCACCACCGGAGGGGATTCGCCATCGGCTTCTCGCGGATGGGGGAACTGCTACGCCATAGAGAGGAATCAGAGATGAATCAGGTAAGCATCCTTGGCAGATTCTCAACTGAATATAAACCACCCAAATCAATTTTAAGTGGGGTAGGTTAAATGGTTATTTTACCAGTCAATGTTGTGAGCTTGTGATGAAACATGAAAAAGAAAATTCTATTGTATACAATATTTGTATCCAAAGACCACAGACAGTAAGTGTGCTTGGGGCGAACATTAAATGAAAATGTCAACCAAAGCTATTTATCTTATATCCTTAAAAAGTAGAGAAGAGGCTATATATGTATGTTAAGTCCATATAAGATAAAAGGGTGCTAGCTTTAAACAGACAAGGGCGAGAAGGTGAAGTCTCGCCTGCTTCACGCCACCGCCATCCCACAGCTCTGTTTCGCCGATCGACAAGAAGAGAGACGAGATACGAGAGGTAGAGATGAGGTAATAGGATGTGATTGCTACTGTGGTGTGATTCCAACAGCAGCTGTCGGATAGAGTTCTATGGTGATCGAGACCGACAGCGATCAACTCCAGCAAGGTTCGCCGGATACGCAAATTATGACTCATTTTGCTCCGCCACGCACAACTGTTCCTAGGAAAACGGTTCTGTCAAAGTTGATGAACATAGGATAATAAGCTGTGTTCCAGCGAAAAAAAGAAAAAATAATAAAATAATAAAAAATTCCACGTCATCCTGAGATGACCGGTAACCTGTAAGAAACTTATAAAAAGTTTAGGCGGAAAAAAAAATAATTGGTTATGGATTTAAATATAAGTTTTGAAAGATGAGGGTGCAGCATGAATAATCCGAAATAGTTCATGGTGTGGGGTGAAACTTTAGCCAGATTTAAATGTCTTGGAATTGGAAAGGTTATCTACATATCATATTTTGTTTACTATCTCATACAAGTTGCCTCTTGGTATATTTCAATCATAATTACAGGACATCAATACAAGTGTAAATACAAAATAAATTTAAGAGTTAGTGACCAATTTGGTTTCTTGACTATAACGAAATTTCCGATTTAGTCCTTGAGTATCATTCTTACTATATTAAGTCCTCAACTATGAAAATTTTACTCAATTTAGTCATTCATTAAAATTCCATCCATAAGCTATTAAATTAAAGGACAAGGGTAATTTACTCCTCCGATTTTCTTCTTCGTTCTTCAGGATGCTAGCAATAACAACTCAGTCTGCTGAATGGAAATTTGAAGCTCAACAACAAGTTTAATTTACTCGTCGAGGCTTCTCGGTGCACTCCGAATGCTAGGCTAAGTCTGATTTCTTTGCCGCCGGCGCCTAAGCGATGAGTTCCTCTGCATTTGTGGAACTTGTCCATTTGAACAATAATCTCAAAGCCTTCGCATACAAAAATAACGACATACAGATAAGAGATTGCATACCTACCATAGAAGATAATCATAAAGCATTGTCTTTCCTATTTCGGTGTTGCCAAATTATAACATCCTTATGAAAGGGACTTCAATTTTTTTTTTTTTTTTATGTGTTCAGTTCTATAAGTCAGTGAAAATATCTCTTGAACTCATGAGAGGGCCATCGATTTCTTTGGAAGCAAATGATGCATGATAATGATATCATTCAAACATAATTTTTATATATATAATAAATATTTATACATGAATCATGGGTCTTTGCAAACCAACAATCAACATTTTCAATATGAATTGAAGTTTATGGAAATATGACCACGCATCATTGTAGAAAGGAAGAGAAAAGAAAGTGTCGGTGAAAACAAGAAAAAGAAAATGGAAATATGAAGACTAAAAGGAAGACAGACGGTTGTGCTCTCCCACCACCACCCCCGATGACTTCGCCGAAAATTTGGCCGGAAAATTTAACGCCATGACCAAATGTGATACAAAATGAATAGTCATGCACCTAATTTGAAAATGTTAATAGTCAAGGACCAAATGTGATACAAATTGAATAGTCATGCACCTAATTTAAAATTTTTAATTGTCAAGGACCAAAATTGATACATATATTATAGTTGAGGGACTAAAAATGATATTTTCTCTATTTTTAATATTAATTTTTTAATATTTTTTAATATTAATATTTTAATATTTTTAATTAATTTTTATTTTTAAAGTTTATTATTTAATAAATATTGAAAATAAAATTAAAAATTAAAAAATATTAATTTTTAATATTTTTTAATATTACTTTTTAAATATTTTTTAATATTAATATTTTTAAGATTATTTTTTTATATTTTAATTAATTTTTAATTTTTAATTTTAAAGTTTATTATTAAAAAATATTTTAAAATGTCAACTTACCATCCATGTAAGCAGACAACTATCAGGTGAAATTACATGCATTTGAAGTGTTCAGTGGCCTAATTGCACATTTTTTTCGTTTAGTGGCCTAATTGCACTTTCAAGTTACGTTCAGTGGCCAATTTGAGCCTTATTCCAAGAAACAATTCAAATAAAACTGTAAAATATTAACTTTAATGCTCAAGTTCATCTAAAACAAGTAACAATATGTTCTGGCGAGCACTGAGAGTTGAAACAAATTTGTAAAGATGCGGATATTTGGATGAAAAAAAGTATTCCAAATCAACAGTGGTCAGCCATAAAAACATAGAGCACCATTGCCAACTATAACCAGTACTAACTATGGAGGATTATATATAGAACTTGGAGTTTGGGAGATTTGAAAAAAAAAAAAACACTAGCTTAAAACTTAAATATAAACTTTATTTCAAAAAAAAAACTTAAATATAAACTGCAGTTATTTGGTAATAATAGACAGAAAATATAAGGTGTATTTAGTTCTATTTATTTTTTTAAATTAAACCAATATCAGACAAATGTATACCTCATACTATTTGTGTCCTGGAATGATAATTAGCACATATTTACATTTCAGTTCCTATAAATTGCAAAATGGCAAGAAAATGAATTGATTTTAAGTTGTGTGTCATGAAAGAATATATGAGCATCATCAATGTATAACCTAAAGTTTTGACCATGTGTATATGTGTGTGTGAGAGATAGAGAAAAAAATAATATACAAAATGTATTCAAATTCTTTAATAGCAACTTATCTTATATCATTTGCAGTTGGTATGTTCATATGCCATACATCTTTCTTTCCCGATGTGTTCAAATGCATGTATAGTAACAGATTTTCCAGATATGCAAATATAGCATGTATGTGAATACAAAGATCAACAAAAATAACATGTTATATAAAAAGTATACAAAAAAGTAAAATACTAATCCGTATTAGTTAATATCCATCATACTATATTCACCCGTAAATCATATTTTTAAAAAGCAAACTATTCTTGTAGTTTTAATTTTTGGTATGTTTTATTTAATTTAATTTGCTTATTTGAATTGTCTAAAATATTGTGGTCTACTGCTTTTTTTTTTTTCTTTTTTTCTTTTAAATTTTATTTTGTGTTGGAAATCATTTGCAGGTAAAAGACAAGCAGCATTGAAATTTTCAGGAAGATATTTTTAGAATCACTCTGTAAATCATCCAGTATAGTTTGTATTTAGGAATAGATTTGTTTGATGGAATAAGCATTGAAATAATGGTTTCAGTTTTTATATGATAATATACTGTCTTGCTTCTTCTTAATATTATCCCAACAAATTTGTTTGGGATTCATTACAAGAACTCAAACTGTATTTAAAGCCTAGAGTTAATACCCAATTTAGTTCTCGACTATCGTGGTTTTACTCAATTTAGTCCTAAGTGACTTTTTGTACTCAATTAAGTCCCGGACTTCGATGATTTTACCCAATTAAGTCATCCGTTAACAATTCCGTTAGTTGATGGTTAAAAGTAGGGTTAATATGGTAATTTATCCTCCCTCCTCCCTTTTGGTCAAATTGCCCTCTTTTTCCTCGGCTCATTTCTCCTGGGGAGGAGATGCAAAGTTCAAAATGGTGGTAGAAGAAGAAAGTGGTCAAGGGAAAGAGGACATAACCTAACATTGATGAGCTCGCTGAACTTCTGGCCTCAACACTCACTGCATGACTACACAGAAAAAATAGAGCTTCATCTGCCTCATGCAAATTCACTCTCTGTTTATCACATGTGGTCTCTGCCACCAGAATTCATGGCTCAGAAAATTACTCGACCACTGCATATCCCTGCATGCGTTCCCTGGCCTCTTCCTATGCGTTTTCTCTCTTCACTCTGATCGAAGAACCTAATGCCCATTTGTGGAACACCATGATCAAAGGATATTCCATGAGTTCAAACGCCCTTGACTCCATTCTTTTTCACAATTTTTCTTGCTAGTCTAAGTTTTTTTTTTTTTTTTTTTTTGAAATTATAGTCAGAAAGAAGATGGAGGATAAATGAGGAAGAAGATGGCAATTTGACCAAAAGGGGATGGAGGATAAATTATCATATTAATCATACTTTTAACCATCAACTAACGGAATTGTTAACGGAGGATTTAATTGGGTAAAATCATTAAAGTCTGGGACTTAATTGAGTACAAAAAGTCACTTAGGACTAAATTGAGTAAAATCACAATAGTCCAGGACTAAATTGAGTATTAACTCATTAGAAAAAAAAATGAAAGAGATAAACTTAAACTAATAATTCATCATCAGATCAACTAATAATGCATAATAAGTAAAGTTATTTCATAAGCTTATGCTTAGCAACACTTGACATTTGAAAGGTCCCACAGCAGTTCATCATCCTTTCTAGAATCTGTTAAGTCATATAAACTTAACATGACACAACAATGGTCCCTGGAAATCCCAAGTTCATATAATCTTAAGTAACACAATTTATTATTATTTGGTTAGAAAAAAATATAACATAAACTAATAATGCATATAATTAATAGTTTTACTCTTTTTTTTTTTAGCAGTAGACATCATATATTTACGAAATATACTTATTTCAAAAAAACAAGAACAACTTATTATAATCACCACACAAAATATTCTCAAAAAAAAAAAATAATCACCACACAAAAAATACTTATTTTCTTCAAACGCATGTCTTTAGCTGTTGAATTTAATTTGCATTATTCAAATAAAAAATAAAAAGACAGTGACAGGGTAATTGGGTACCCGACCCGGAACCAATGGCAGGACCTGGAACCACTAGCAGGACCCGAAACCACTGGCAGGATAGTTGTCGTTCAAACTACCCAAGACACCTCACTCCTTAGCATCAATGCTCAACGGTCCAGCTCCTCAGCATTGATGACCAACGTTCAGCTCCTCAGCATTGATGACCAACGTTCAGCTCCTCAGCAGTGATGGCCAACGTTCAGCTCCTCAGCATTAATGCTCCATTACTGAGCTGAAGAAGATAAAAAGCTCACAAAACACTTGTAGAGACACGACACTTCTGACTAGACAAAACACACACTAAACTCAATTGTATACTAAGCATTGCACTCAAACACTGTACTCAATACTGTATTCAAATACTCGACAACATTCAAATAATACTCAAATACATCTGGTAACACATTATTACCGTTATTGGTGCTTTCATTGAGAGCCGATATCAGATCTCAGGCAAACTTCACAAAATCACAACACACCCAGCTCATCTCATCACTGATCGATGGCACAATCTGGATCCAGCAGCTCGCATACTCCTCGTCAGGTGAACAAGGGTCACCCCTCGGGCGATCTTCGTGAGCAGCTCAACAGTAACCGCGGTGGTGACCTTCGCAGCCGGCTCAACAACAATCACCGTAGAGAAGGTGACCTCCGTAGCAAACTCAACAACCATGGTGGTGACCACACTCCCCTCCCAGCAACTGCTGCTCCCGCCCAGGCTGTGGACTTTTTTGCAGCAGCGCAGGTCATCCAACAAGCGGCAACAACAATGGCCCAACTTGTCGCAGGAATGCAAGGCCAGACTCTACCGCCACCACCTCCTCTGGAGGAGGAAGTGCAATCTCCAAGACAAGATAGAACTCAAGGACAGAACGGTGGTCCACAGCCGAGGAGTCTAGCGCAATGCCCGGTAGTTTCCAGATCTGTTCGAGAACGACCGGCGGCTTCTAGATCTATCTATGATCGGCTGGGGGTGCAAGGATCCTCCAATAGAGGTCCCCGTCCCCAAGCAGGCAAGGCAGTAACCAAACAACCATCTAGAGAAAGGATGGGCGAATCTGGTGGATTGGCTCCGCGTCACTCCACTAGACACAGAACACCACAAGAAGACCTGGTGGAAAGACTCGAAAGGCAGATAGATGATTTGCATAGGATTGTCCTCCATGGTGTGGGTAGCCATGGGGATTCATTTTAGCACTTATTGGCAAGCTTCAAGTGGTTTGATTAAAGAGAATTTCCCGCACAATAGCTTAGCCAACAACAAATATTTTGCAACTAAAAGTAGTTGCAAGTGAGCACAAGATTTTCAAGACAATGTAAGCTCACTTCTTCAAGTAAATAACAAAAATAAGAAAATAAAATAAACAAAAAGAAAGCAATTCAAGAAATCTTAAAATTCTACTTCTAAGATGTCAACACTATTCGAAACCGTTTGCCATCCTCGGCAACGATGCCATTTTGAAGGATGTGTTTTAGGGTGAGGGTGAAGGTGAAGTGGTAAAGCGAAGAGTCAAGGCTCCCCGAGTATCGTGTCTCTCAAGGATGGCGAATGGGAATCGAATTAGTGTGTTGGCATCTAAGAGGTTGAAGAGAAAGAGTTACGGGAATGCTAAGGGTTGGATTCATTTGTAAGAGGGAAGGTTGATAGTGGTTGTGTAAAATAAATAAAAGTAAAGTGGAGATTGGGGCTTTAGGCTTTTCCATGTGGTCTATCTTTGGATGGTTTTGCGAGTGCAAATCGTGGAATAGACTAGGGAGTTCGTGGCACACTACCAAGTGGCGTCACACTTTGGACTCCCACATCCTCATTCGGTTGGGGCATTTCATCGAACACTTTGTCTACCACTCCTCTCGGATCTTATCCTTTCGGACTAAGAGCGGAGATGTGGGTGAGTTAGACTCGTGAGTGGCCGCTATCGCTCACACACTCACTTCCTATGGGTTTGCTACCTAATGTGGCCACAAAAGGCACAAAGCTTGAAGAACATCATCCACACAAGTTCAACATTCAACAACCAAGCAACTCACAATTCAAAGCAATAATATTAAACATCCACATAGATCTACCTTGGGGCCACCAATCCCTCTTCTAATCTACTCTATCATGCTAAAGAAACAAGAAAAAGAAAGGAAAAATTCAAAGAAACAAGTATTGAATTAGAAATTGGAGAGAATGGTTACCACCCTTAGAAATGGGATCTTTACAATCTTGATCTTGAAATCCCAACCTTCAATCTTGCCCTTGATCTATTCTAAACTATGAGAGAAAGGAATTTTCCCCCAAGAGGGGAGAAAACCCTCTAGATCTATTCTACCCTATTCTATGAATTTTCTGATCTAATCCTAGTTGTTTTTAGGTTTTGGGCAAAAGGGATTTATATAGGTGACAAAAAGGGGACAAATTTTCCAAAATGGCCCTTGGCCCGACAACGCTTGCTTCCACGCGTGGTGGTGGGCATGGGAGCTTACTAGAATTATTCCACGCCCAGCCACACGCGTGTGAGGCTGCATGGGACGCTACTGCATTGCGACTTGTTTGTCTTTTGCTCTATTTTAGCTTCAAATCCCTCTCCAACCTGTGAAATACCTCAAAACTCTTTCTAGAAATGTTGTTAGAAGATTTTGATCGCATTTGAGCTAAAATGCATGCAATTGTTGTAATCAGATGTCAAAACGATGCACTTTTAATCTAATTAAGACCCCTTATAAGTGCTATTCTTGGTGCTTATCAACGGCCAACCGGTACGCAGACGCAGAAGAGGCTGACAGGAGAAAGAAGGATGAGGAGGAAGGCCAAAAGAGTGGGCGACCTGATATAGCTGGTCCGCCCAGCCAGGCACCACGACCAAACCAACCACCCTCAAAGAAGGGAAGAGACGACCGACCTCGCCTCATCCCATTGCGACATCTGACACAGCTAACTCACCCGGTTAGCGTAATCCTAAATCAAGCTGAAGATATGGGGATCGTGCAATTCCCGCAGGAGTGCATGAAAGTCTCCCGAAATGCGGATCAATCCAAGTATTGTAGATTCCATAGGCAGGTGGGCCATGATACCGATGAATGCAACGTGTTAAAACGCCAGATTGAGGAACTCATCTAGAGGGGATATTTCAGACAGTTCGTCAAACGGTCAGGCCAGCAAAAGTCAGGCCAAAATTTAAACCAGCAACAACCTCCGCGTAATCAAGCCAGCAACATCCTCCGCGTAATCTACCAAAAAACGTTTGGAAGAAGGATGACAGCTCCGAACCGTCATTCTCGAGTGGTAAGAAAAGGGAACACGACCAAGTTACAGTAACAGATCGTGATCTCTCTGACAAAGACACAGAAGAGCCCAGGAAACACAAGAAGCAGAACATACACTTTATCTACGGAGGTCCTGCAGGCGGAGACACACAAGCAGAGAGGAAAAAATGGAGTCGCCAGTTATATGTAGGTGATGTGGTCACTAAACCCTTCCAAAGGGAAAAAAGCAGAGGAGGGAAGCCATTACCTTCTCTGACGATGACCTCCCAGAAAGTCCACTGCCTCACCGAGATGCGTTGGTAATCAAGATGGAGATCAACGATAGCATTGTGCATCGCATACTCGTAGACACCGGAAGCTCAGTCAACGTGATGTACTACGACGCTTTTACCAAACTGGGACTGCCCAGAAATCAACTCAAAGAGGTACGGACTCCACTTTCTATCTTTACTAGGGATTCAATAGAGACAGAAGGATCCGTAGTACTACCAGTGGAGATAGGCACGAGCCCCAACACCTCCAAGATAAACATGGAGTTCATTGTAGTGAAACTCACATGTGCCCATAACATCATACTGGGGAGGCCAGCTTTGGAGGATCTGAAGGCGATAATTTCGATGGAGAACCTGTGCATGAAATTTCCCACGCCATACGGGATAGGAGTTGCGAGAGGAGATCAAAGAGCAGCTCGTAGCTGTTACGTCAAAGCATGCAAGAAAATTGGACAGAAAGATCTGCAGGTCCACACCATTGCAGAAAAAGTGCTGAAAGAAGAGGAGGGTTGGCCCCGCGCCGAGCCTGCATCTGAAACAGAAGATGTGGTGGTCGATCCCGCACAAGCGGATAGGGTGGTAAAGATTGGCACTGGGTTGGCACTAGAGCTGAGAGCTCAAATAGTCGAGGTCATCCGACAATTTAAAGAAGTTTTTGCGTGGGGTCCAGAAGACATGCCAGGTATCGACAGAAACATCATAACCCATAAGTTGGCCGTGGACCCTACCAAGAAACCAGTACAGCAAAGAAAGCGATATATGTTGGCCGAACGAAGGGACTTCGTGAAGAACGAGGTGGTCGCGTTGGCACAGGCAGGACATGTCAAGGAGATCTATTATCCCTAGTGGTTGAGCAACATAGTCCTGACCCCAAAAGGCTCCACGTGGAGAATGTGCGTGGATTATACAGATCTCAACAGAGCCTGCCCTATGGATCGATTCCCCTTACCAAACATAGATCAGCTGGTAGATGAGACAGCAGGATGCGAATTGATGAGCTTCATGGATGCCTTTCGTGGGTACCATCAAATATTCATGCACGAGGAAGATGTTGAGAAGACTGCATTCACCACCTCAGAAGGCATTTTTTGTTACTTGGTTATGCCGTTCGGCCTCAAAAACGCAGGCGCAAATTACACCCGAATGGTGGCCAAGTTGTTCGGAAAAGTGCTGGGTCGAAACATGGAGGCATATGTGGACGACATGATTGTCAAAAGCCGCAGAGGTGCCTGTAACACCCCGAAAATTCCTACTACTCTTTTTGAATATTATAAGGGGTTATTTTCTTATTAAATAATTATAAGTAACATTATTACCTATGGGCTTGGGATTATATATATATATATATATATAATTCTATATAAGTTATTATTATGGTGACACCAAAATACCTATAGTCCAATATTTCTATAGATACATATATATACATTTTCTGAATATTATTCTAGAGCCCAGATAA
>CP025651.1:17300407-17324128 GCA_003576665.1 Ipomoea trifida
CCGCCTCTGGTTTAGCAAGCTGTGGCGGGGATAACAAATATTTTTTCAAGTCGTCAAAAGCCGATTGACACTCTGGAGTCCATTCAAACCCCTTACTCTTCTTCAGTATCTGAAAGAAGGGGAGGGATCGTTCTGCCGATCTTGACAAAAACTGACCCAAAGCCGCTAGGCGACCATTGAGTCTTTAGACTTCTTTTTTGGACCGCGGGGGTTCCATGTCAAGAATGGTTTTCACTTTTTATGGGTTTGGTTCTATTCCATTTCTAGTAACCATAAACCCCAAAAACTTGACCCCATTAACTGCGAAGGTGCATTTTTTAGGGTTCAATCGTAAATAGAAATTCTTCATAATAGAAAATACCTCGTTAAGGTCTTGGACATGAGAGGCACTGTGACACCCCAACCTTACACGAGCTGAGATAGCTAAAAACTCAACAAAACAACTGCCTATCTCAACCAACAACAGAACATAGCGGAAGCGAATTTAAAACCTAAGGGGCGTCATGCCACATCTAGGAAAGATAACACAACCTAGATGCACAGGCTAACCATAAAAGTTGAACTGTATAAATGATAATCCTCAAATATATCTCAAAACATTCAACAACTAAACCAGAGTATATAGAATTCTCAAACGACACACAGGCCAAAGCATAAGTCTAACAACATAACCACTATCTAAGCCTCCTCGTACGGTGTATCTCTATCGCCGCTCACGCATAGACTTATGGCAACCTGGAAAACACACAAAGAACCATTAGCAAAAGACTGCTAAGTAACCACCATTCACACCCGCAAGGAAGTATAGTAATACATAAGTTGTAAATAGGTTTACACACCCATATAGAATATAAACACCAACAAACTGTTCAGTAGTTCAAATCGGATACTCAACAATGATAACTGAACGAACATCAACCAAGACTCTTCCAACGAAGCCAACATTCAACAAGGAATATAGATACATAACGAATCCACAAACGAGATACCAACTAAACACAATCATAAGGAACAAATCAATCATAATTGAGACAACGAGATATCAACAGATAAACAAGCTAGATGTGGCATGACGCCCCTTAGGTTTTAAATTCGCTTCCGCTATGTTCTGTTGTTGGTTGAGATAGGCAGTTGTTTTGTTGAGTTTTTAGCTATCTCAGCTCGTGTAAGGTTGGGGTGTCACAGTGCCTCTCATGTCCAAGACCTTAACGAGGTATTTTCTATTATGAAGAATTTCTATTTACGATTGAACCCTAAAAAATGCACCTTCGCAGTTAATGGGGTCAAGTTTTTGGGGTTTATGGTTACTAGAAATGGAATAGAACCAAACCCATAAAAAGTGAAAACCATTCTTGACATGGAACCCCCGCGGTCCAAAAAAGAAGTCTAAAGACTCAATGGTCGCCTAGCGGCTTTGGGTCAGTTTTTGTCAAGATCGGCAGAACGATCCCTCCCCTTCTTTCAGATACTGAAGAAGAGTAAGGGGTTTGAATGGACTCCAGAGTGTCAATCGGCTTTTGACGACTTGAAAAAATATTTGTTATCCCCGCCACAGCTTGCTAAACCAGAGGCGGGTGAAACCTTACTCTTATACCTGGGTGTGTCACAGGGTGCGATCAGCTCCGTGCTGGTCAAAGAGGAAGGAGGGACTTAGCGTCTCATTTACTATGTGAGTAAAGCTCTACACGAGGCAGGCTACGGTACACCGCCGTAGAGAAAACAATATTTGCTGCGGTCACCGCTTCAAAAAGGTTGGCCCATTATTTCCAAGATCATCCCATCCATGTACTCTCACATAAACCATTGGGGAGTTTCTTACGAAACACTAACTCTGCTAGGAAAGCGAGATGGGCCATGCACCTCAGCCAATTCGACATTGAATTCAAATCGAGGCCCGCCATCAAAGGTCAAGCCCTCGCAGAATTTATAGTGGAATGCACAGCTCGTGAGGTAACGGAGCAGGTGGAAAATGAAGATGGTGGATGGTGGACATTATCTACGGATGGCTCGTCCAACAGTACAGGTTGCGGTGGTGGGATAGTGCTCATCACCCCAGAAGAATTTCGCGCTTACTATGCAATTAGGTTCCACTTCAAATTATCTAACAATGAAGCAGAATATGAGGCCCTCCTAAACGGGCTACGGTTAGCAGCAGGACTACGAGCAGAAAAAGTTCGCATCCGATGTGATTCTAAGCTAGTGGTCGGCCATGTGACCGGGGAGTATGAGGCCAATGAAGGAAATATGCAAAGATACAGGGACGCAGTGCTGCGAACATTGCGTGAATTCGAAGGATATGAAATCCACCAGGTACCTCGAGAGCAGAACGCTGACGCTGACATGCTCTCCAAGATGAGCACTGGATCCCCGACCACATTCACAAGATTGCTCGGGTTGAGGATTTGGAGACATCCAGCATCGACATCTTGTGGGTCTGCCCCGTGCAAACCAGAGAGCCATGTTGGATTGACCACATCACAAAGTACAAGAAGGATGGCACTTTACCATTGGACGAGCAAGATGTAAAGCTGGCAAGGTTACGAGCACCCAGCTACGTGATACTGGAAGACAAGTTATATAAACGATCCTATAATGGCACACTCTTGAAGTGTGTATACCCTGACGAAGCAGAGTTGATAATGAAAGAAGTTCATGAAGGAGTGTGTTCCGCGCATCAGGGGGCGTACACCATAGCTCGACGCATCATGTTGCAAGGTTTCTTCTGGCCAAAGATGTTGAAGGATTGCGCAGAATACCCCATGCGATGCCCCAAGTGTCAAGAATTTCAGACACTGCCAGGACGACCTGCAACCAATTATACTCCGGTGAGTATAGCAATTCCTTTCTCAAGGTGGGGAATAGATTTGGTGGGAGCCCTTCCTACGGGCTCGGGAAGTCGGAAGTATATTATAGTGGCCATTGACTACTTCACCAAGTGGGTGGAAGCTGAACTTCTAGCTAGTATCACATCAGCTAGATGTAAGAAGTTCGTAGAGAAAAATATACTATCCTGCTTCGGCATCCCCATCCAAATAATCACTGACAACGGACGCCAATTCGAAGGAAGGGAGTTTTCAGAATTTTTGACTGAATGGGGCATCAAGCACAGTCGGGTGGCGGTGTCATACCCCAGGCGAATGGTCAAGTAGAAAATGCCAATAGATCCATCCTGGATGGTTTGAAGAGGAAATTGGAGGCAACTGGCGTGGCGTATGTTGAAGAACTGGACAACATTCTTTGGACCTACCGCACAACGCCAATGAGGGCTACTGGTGAAACTCTCTTCGCATTGAGTTATGGGTTCGAAGCTCGAGCTCCAGCAGAGGTAATGATACCAAGTAGGAGGATGGAAGAATACGAGGCGGGACAAAATGAGGTCCAACAGGGAACCGATCTCAATTTCATAGATGAAAGGCGAAAAGCTGCGTTCTGTAGGATGGAAAACTACAAAAGGCAATTAAAGTCCTATCATGACGCCAAATCTAAACCAGGTACTTCCAAGTAGGTGATTATGTTTTGAGAAGGAGAGAAGCCAGTCAACCCTTGGAAGGAGGCAAGTTCGGGAAAAAATGGGAGGGTCTGTATATCATAGATGAGGTGATTCGCCCAGGAACTTACAAGTTGATGACAGTAGGGGGCAGGTTGATTGATATAATATGGAATTCAGAACATTTAACAAAATTTTATCAGTAGAAAGTCCAGTCCTAGTCTGTCCAGGTTGCGTAGTCTTGGTCCGTCCACAGTGTTGGTCCGTCCAACCCATTTGAATAAAATTCTATGTTTCAGTTGCGTCATATAAGAGTTGAAAAAAAAAATCGAGGTCCCACCTCGGCACAATGCCGAGGTGAAACCTCGGCACAATGCCGAGGTCCCAGCTCGGCCCAGTGCCGAGATCCCACCTCGGCACAATACCGAGGTGAAACCTCGGCCCAGTGCCGAGGTTAGAAAACAAAAAAAAAAGTTGGGCATGAACATTCGAAGATCGAATGCTAACTGAGACTCTGCCTCGAGTGCAACCCGGCCAGTCTTGGACTCAAAGAACTCCTCTACAGCTTCATAGGTGGTCATAAACTCTCGGACGTCATTCTTGAACTCAACTGATTGCTTGTAAGTCTCTCGTGCTTCTTTAAGAGACTCCTCCAGCTTGGTAACAGCAGCACGAGTCTCCCCGTGCTCCTTTCGTTCCTCCTTCAGCTCCTGTGCCAACGTCGCATGGTCAGTTTTTAGCTTCACATTGTCAGCCCTTAGTTTCTTAAGCTCGGTGTCCTGCAACAGTATTTCCCCTTTGAGTTTCTTCCTCTCCTAAATAGCCTTGCGGAACATAGCTTCGTACTGAGAATGAAAACTTTGCCCCACCAACATAGACTCCATCACCTGTTTGCAATATCGCTCTCGTAGCACAGTCAAACTCTGCCCTTGAAGAATTTCCGCATCCGCTGGAGGGACGAGGCGGCGAACAAACTCGAGGGCGCTAATACTACCTTCTATGATAGACTCCCCAGGAAGCACATCCATACCAAGCCGGATCAAGTTGGTTCGAATGCGTGGAGGTGGCACTAGCGAGGCTTCCCCTTGCTCCGGGGGCTGGGTAGACGATCCCTCGGGCAAGGGATCCACATCCGAAGTATGAGCCGGGGGCTGGGTTGAAGATCTAGTTGGCTGAGGCGTCAGGTCACAGGCTCCCCCATCAGTTGTTGATGCTTGACTCTTCTTCCCTTTCTTGTCAGTTTTGCTTCTCTTGGATGGATTTCGTCCAGTTTGCGACAAGTACCGAGCAGCTTTCGACGATATAGCACCTCTCGACGACATAGCACCTACAAACAATATCAGGTTATGACGAACAATTACAAAAAAAACCAAACACAATTACAAGAAACCACTAAACACCGAGAGGGGTACCGGGTACGTCAAGGGCAGCTGGCCGAATCCTCTTAAATCCCAAATCTCGAAGCCACCACTCAGAAGTACATGCGACAACCTTAAACGGACCACCCTCCAAGAGTTTCTCTACCCTCCTAAGCATATCTGGACTCTTGTCTAAAGCTGGATGGCGTCTAACCCAGGTGCCCCATGTGACAACAAAACGAGAAGGAATACCTAGGGAGACAAAGAAAAACCTAGATTTCCAGTCCTTGTTGAAGGAGGGGCGATCATCGAAAAGCTGCTTATGGGGCATAGTAGAGATACACACGAAACTCTTACCCTCTCCAGATGACCTACAGACTCTAAACAACGATTGGAAAAGACCTAAG
Organism: Ipomoea trifida; assembly: GCA_003576665.1. Classification (NCBI taxonomy): domain Eukaryota; kingdom Viridiplantae; phylum Streptophyta; class Magnoliopsida; order Solanales; family Convolvulaceae; genus Ipomoea; species Ipomoea trifida. The sequence continues at coordinate 17,305,660 of CP025651.1, forward strand.
GTGGGTTCCTCTCGTTTATGGTGACACACGGAAAGAAATCCTGCAATAACCTGGTGACCATTTGGAGCAAGCTGACTTGGGGATATTTCATAGAAATTCAAAAATTCAACTAGGAAACGGTGGAGGGGAAACCTAAGCCCTAACTGCACAGACAAAAGGTGAACACCAAAAAATGATGATTCGGGGGGTTCCATGATGTTATCATGCCCAGGTACGGCAATTCTAACATTCTCCCACACTAGACCTTGGATATCCTCTATTTCGTCAGAGTTTAGCTGAGGTCGCATTTGTTAGCTTAAACGGGTGCATAGAAATAAACTTAAACAAAACAATAGCCGTAAAATGAATTTTTGCTTAAAGATTGGAATTATTGGCACGGCCAGACCTGGGAGACTTAGAAAAATTAGATGTCCACGTGACTCACACGCGTGGTTGTCCTCGTGGAGCGGCTCTGGAAAGATTCCACGCCTGGCTCCACGCGTGTGAGCGGGCGTGGTCAGCAGTGCTGATCACCTTCTTCGTCTCCTGGCTTTTGCCTTCCATGTTTGATCCGGTTTAGCTCATTTGTCATGACTTAGCACCAAAATCACCTGCAATGTTAGCTCAAGCAAGGCTATTCTAAAAAGAAAAATTACTAATAAAGAAGGAAAAGAAAAAGTAAACAAGAAATAAAGTTCTAATCTAAGGATAACGTTGGGACTGCCTCCCAAGTGCGCCATGGTTTAACGTCTCCTGGCCAGACGTTGTGTGCTCTATCTTTCAAAGCACACAGATTTTGGGACCTTACCAAGCGTCCCATGAACTTTTGCTTCAAGGAAAGTCCCAAGATGGGAAACATCCTTGAATACCCACAAAGACAAAGGAAGAACAAAATGCATGGTTGGAAGAATTCTAGCATCAAACACCCTCCTTAACTCCTCTAGGATGGTGTTCACTTCCTCTTCTTTTTTTTTATCTCTTCCACCCCTAAAGATTTTCTCATTTGTTTCAAACCATATCTCCTCACACCCTTCCTCAATTTCGATTGTGGTCAACTCTCTCCACTCAACTCTCTCTATAAGATCAAATGTGAGAATCTCATCATTCTCTATCATTCCTTCCTCTCCTTCCCTTCTCTCATCTTCCCAAAAATTACTCTCACTCTCACAAGAGTAGAACGAAGCATCATCCCCCTCACTCATCAACTCATTCTCACCCAAGACAAAGGATTCATCTTCCGAAAAGTTAAAGCAATCATACTCATATTTAAACAAAAGAGAATCCTTACAATCATAAGTTAATAAATCAAAATTTTTCATGGAATCATCCTCCCGAAATTTAAAGCAATCATAATCACAAGTGATGGAAATATTAATGCAAAGGGAGTCATCCACACAAGTGTCAAGGGTGTTTTCAAAAAGAGCACAAGGATTTTTAAGAAAATTAGCACAAGAAGGATTAGGAATTTTACCACATTTTGGCTCTTCGTCTTCCCACACTACTTCGATGTCATCATCCTCACTCTCCATCTCTACCTCCTTTTGATTTTCCAATTCGAAAATTTGAACTTCTTCAAGCACCGGGGCATAAAAATCTACGCTCTCTTCAACATCCACCTCTTTGCTAGCATCTTGCTCTTTATCAACCCCTTGTACAATCCTTGGATGGGCTTCTAAAGTGGGGATGTCATCTATGATGGTGGAGTTGGCTCGGGACCCATTGATTTTCATGAGCTACTCCATCATAGACATCATCTTCGTTTCAACCTCTTCTAATGGAAGTCCTTCCTCCCAGAGGGTAGCGAGATAGTCTTTTAGTTCACTCTTGATCTCGGCTTTTAGTTTAGCCGTATCCTCCTTGGCCATCCTCGTGAATTCCTCTATTTTTGCTTTTAGGATTTCAATTTCATCGGTGGCCGGTGGGATAGAGTTACAAGGATTGGTATGGGTATTATATAGGAAAGAGGGTGGTGTTTCAAAGGAATGGGTAGTGTTGTTTTCTTGGTGAATTTGTGATGGAGGTGGGTAGTAGGTGTTTAGGTGGGAAGTAGGGAATGAATTTGACTCGGGAGTATAGCTTGGGTCGATTGTTCTCATCATTTGTGCAAGCTTACTCTCTATATTTTGGGATATTTCTTTGGAGCTTAACGAGTCAACTTCTTGAAAATTGGGGTATTGTGGAGGGTAATTTTCTTGGAAAGGTGGAGGTGGTGTTTCATATGGATATGGGTGATGATTAGGTGTATGAAATGGATAGTGATACGGAGGTGGTAAATGGTGGTGTGGAAATGGGTAAGGGTATGGAGGTGGGTAGTGGTATGTGGGTGGAGGGTAAGTATAGGTGGAATGGGGGTAATAGGGATATGGTTGGGGTTGAGGATTTCTATAGGATTGTCTTCCATGGTGTGGGTAACCATGGGGATCCATATAAGCACACATTGGCAAGCTTAACTTGATTTGATAGAGAAATTTTCCTGCACAAAGCTTAGCCAACAACAATATTTTGCAACTAGAAGTAGTTGCAAGTGAGCAATAGAATATTCAAAGCAATATAAGCTCACTTCTCAAATAAGAAACAAAACTAAGAAAACAATATAAACAAAAAGAAAGAAATTCAAGAACTCTTACAAATCTACTTCAAAAATGTCAACAAAACTCAAGAACCGTTTGTCATCCCCGGCAACGACGCCATTTTGATGTTGTGGTTTTAGTGGGAGGTGAAGGTGAAGTGGTAAAACGAGGAAGATTCCCCGAGTGTTGTGTCTCTCAAGGATGGCGAATGGGAACCGAATTTATGTTGGCATCTATGAGGTTGAAAGGTAAGAGTTACAAGAATCAAAGGTGGAGGTTTTGTTCATGGTTGGGTGAAGGGTTTGAAAGTAAAAAGGATGGAAAATACAATAGGTAAAAGGAAAGGGGTGCATGCCAAAGTTAAGTCTAAGGATTGATTATCGTAGGTAGCTTGGAATTGGGTTTCGGGATTGATCTAGGGAGTCACAGTCTTAGTATTGAGTGGCGTCACACTCAAACTCTCAATCCTCATTCGGTTGAGACATTTTATCGAACACCTTGCCTACCACTCCTCTCGGGTCTCATCCTTTCGGATTAAGAGCGGAGATATGGATGATCTAGTCTCGTGAGTGGCCGCTATCGCGCACACACTCACTTCCTACGGGTTTACTACCTATCCCGGCCGGAAATAGAAGCAAAGATTAAGCAACATCATCCATACAAAGCATCAATCATACTCCCACAACACCAAGATCATAATATCAAATATAAACATCAATCCAAAGATCAACAAGGGCACACACACCCAAATAAATCTACTCTAACATAATAAACATCAAATCAAAGCAATGGAAACAAGCAAGAAAGTAAAGATTCAAACTTTATAAATAACGAAGAATTTTACCTAATGAAAGCTTGAATCCACAAGATCTTCATCTCCAAATCCTAATCTAAATCTATTCTAATGAGAAATTGGAAAGGAAAATTAGATTTAAACTATTGGGAGTCTTCTCCCCTACCTAAGCTATCTAAAAACTAAAAACTAATTCCCAAAGGTCTGAAATAAGGAGCCTTATATAGGGGAAACGAAATAGGGGCAACATAGTAATTTTCCCGCAACAGGATTTTAGGGCTGATTTGGGGGTCTCGACGCGTCGAGCCAGGGGGGACTCTTTTTCCGCGTTTCTTCCACACGCGTGGTGGAGGTCGTGGGGGCTCTCTGGAATGTTTCCACGCCCCTCCACACGCGTGTGAGGCTTCGTGAGAGGCTCCTGCTTCATGGTTTCTCCATTTTCTGCTCTGTTTCGGCCTTAGGTCCTCCGTTTGGCTGCAAAATAGCTTAAAAGCATCTTCCAAGCTCTTGTTAGCGGTTTGGTCACATTAGAGTCTAAACGCATGATAATCTTATGAAATGGGTAATAAACTATACAATTATAGCCCTTAAATGACCCCTAAAATGAGCTATTCTTGGTGCTTATCACTTCTAAATAAGAAAGATTAGAGTAGGAAATTACTAGTTTTTTGTGTTTGATGGAGTGATGCCGCCGCCGGTGAGACGGTGGTTACCGCATGGTCGGTGTTGGTGGGTTGGTGAGCCATAGGATTAGGTAATTGGAGAGGATAATGCCTAACACTACTGATACCAGATGAATGATTTGTATTCTGTCTAATGGTTACAGAGAGAGAGGGAGAGTCCTATAAGAGCAGAACTCTCTTATTTCCTAGTTAATACAGTATTGACTGAGCATTAACAGAATAATAAAACAATACAATATAATAAAGAGAATACTAATATGGTTAATAAGTGAAGAGTGAAGATGCGGCGGAACTGGAATGGCTATCGACTTCGTGGAGGATTCGTTTAGCGATATTCTGGCAAACTCGACGATGAATCCTGTTGCACTTTCTGTTGCTTCTTTCATTCTCTGATAGAGTTTCTGAGAAATTTTTTCTCCAGACTCTGTGTCTTTGGCCGGAAGAAAATTGGGTAGTTGTACTTGGATGTCATCTTTAGCTTTGAGTGCAAACTGCAAAGTGCTTGATTTTATTTTCCAAATCTTTGTTGTCATCTTTAGCACACCCAATTCGTGGAGAAATGCGGCGTTTCAAAGCTAGTCCAAGAGTAAGCAATCCTGATTCGCCGCTACCGGATGGACCGCCGCAATACAGTTGCCGCCGCCGCAGGAGACGGTTACTCACGAGATCTCCAACTCTGAGCACGGCGCTAATAAGGAGCGAGAGAGTTCCGAGGACGTGCCACGCAGATGCACGCACTACGCCTCCGAGAAAACACTACAGTGGCGAAACGGGTAAAGAATGAGACCAAAATCGCAGCAATGTAATTAGTGATCTTGGACCTCAATTCTGTTATTTTGGCCAGCACATCTCTATTCTACCTTCCTCCATCTCTTTCACCCTCTCTAAATTTGAGTTTCTAGCATGGTTGGGTTTTTAGTTAAGGCATTCGTGAGAAGGACCAAGAAATTCCAAAAAGGAGAAGTCTTTAGATCCACCTGGGTTGGGTTTTCTTTTATCTTTTCCCCAGTAAAAGCACAGCAAAAACGGTAATCAAAATATGAAAAGACCAAAAAACCCTTGTTTTGGTCGGTCAGTTGACAGAAAATCTAACGGTGGACTAAAAGTGGCAAATCCTAAATAACACTGGTCGTAATGTGGCAAAAATTAATAAGGTGAACTAAAATTGGCAATGCCCCAATAACAGTAGGACCAAAAAAGGAAATGACTCTTTTTTTTTTTTTAACTTAATTAGCTAATTTAGTATTTGTGTAAATGTCTGTAAAATAATTAATTAGCTAATATAGTTTTTTGCTAATTTAGTGATTTTAGACTTTTAGTCTACATTTTTTGAGTTTTGTAACATAATTAGTTTTCGAAGTTGTATTTTACTTCAAATTTTACTAATTTAGTGATTTTAGTTTACACTTTTGCATTACTTTTTAAATTATTTTCCCAAACCTAATTTAATCCGAAATCCGACAACATCCGACCGAACCCAAAATATACATATCCGACGGAAATATAGTTATAAATTCACGGATAGGATATAGAAAAAAGAAACCGAAATCCGAATGGGTTGATAGATGAGAAATCCGATCCGTCCGAACCCGTCCGATGTATCATCATCATCATCATCAATTCCCGCCAACCAAAGCTACGACGTTTTGGTATATAATAATTTAATAATTTAGATAATTTAGTCTGCGTTAATGGGTTGGACAATCAAATTAAATTTAGCAGCCTGTTGGAATCGTTCAACCAGTTTTGGTTCACGAAACCGTTTTTTTTTTTTTTTTTTGAATGCACGAAACCGTATTAATAAATGGTTGCTTTAAGTTTTTTAATCTTAATCGTTATTATCTCTTTGTTATCTGAAAGAATAACATTAAATAACAGATATATACACTACTTGCATTCTACCTATAAATAAAGATGATGCTTTAATCTCGGATAAGAATTACAGATTTTAGAGATTGGTTTGAATACAAATACTATACATTCCTAAGATATGCACAATTTAGGAAACATGCCAGCAGTGTGATCCCTTTGAAGACCATCAGTGCTATGAAGCTGCATTGTGTACGCACATCTGAGATAAGAGATCGACGAACGAGTGATGTAATCAAATGCAGATAGTGAGTATTTCATGACCTTGAGGTATGCCTGAGAATTTACTTCCAATATTAATTCCAAAACATGTTGTAAATAGATTTATAGATATATAAACAAATATTTATATGGCTTTTTTTAAATCGTTTTCACCATTTTCATTATGATTTTATCTTCATGTATAATGTATTACTATATTTTTTATTTGGTATATTTTCTGAGGAGATTTATCTGCCCAGAACTGCTTGAAGTTCAAAATTGTAGTCCAAAGAGCAAGATCTCGATTTCTTAGAGGTATTGGTCCTAACCTCAATGACTATTTAATATAAGTTTATTGTATACTCATAAATCCTTTTTAAGACTTCTTATTGCAGGAATTTGTTTCAGAAGGAGAGGTGAAAAGCCCAGTTGGTTGAAATATTTACTGCATATGTATAACTTATGCACTCCTTCTAATCTAATTATCATGTGTACTAAAAAATTCAACAAAATGCATTTAGATTTAATATTACATACCTTATAAAGAAGCTCATATGAATTGTTTTAATAACCTGATTGTTGCCACCTTATTGAAATCCAAATCTTATCTTTGACAAAATATCCTGTTTTGAACTCAGTTAGTGTGTATATAATGCAGACAGATAAGTATTCAAATGAGTCTCTAAATTCGAATTTAAATCAGATAATATGTACCAATTTGAACAAAAGTATCATGGTTTTAAAAATCAGTTTCCGACTTACTAATAAAAAAATCTATTAACATAAAGTTTTCACATTTTAGTCCTTCTAAATGCAGTTTAGTTTCACATTCTGAATTACATCGAATTACTTTTATGAATAATAGATTAATACACATGCAGTCATGTGAAATCCAATTTAAATATGAAAAATATATTAATACAGTCAGCTTTTCCTAATATTCTGAAAGAAAGCAAAGAGGAGAAAATGCTTTTTTGAGATAGGAATCATCTAATGAATTGAATGGTTTGACTTTTGAGTATAAATGATAGAAAGAAAAGAGGGGATGAGGCATCCTTAGCGAAATGATAAAAAGAAATGAGGATATGGAAAAATCGGTATGGAAATTTACTAAGTGATAACTTTCAAATTCAGAAATTAAAAAAAGGCAATCCTTAGCCAAATCCTATTTTCCGAACACAAACAAGAAGTTCAGCAAAAAAAAAAGAATAGGTGCAGAGACCCAATTTTGTTAAGTTGATTTATACATGAAAAGTCGTCCCATCATTTAGTAATGAATTCATTCACCTTATAGTCACATAACACTTGAAATGCATATTTTAATATGCATATAACTTGAAATATCATTTTAAATATGTTTTTGAAATTTGTTGAACACATTGTTTTGAATTCAATACATAGAAGAACAAGAAAAATAAAATTCATAGAGTACATAATTTTGCAAAATCTGTCATAAAGCTTAAATTTAGAAAAATAAAATTATGAGTAAAATCTGACAGAAAACTTAAAATTTGGAAAGTAAAATTCATAGAGTAAGCATGGATTCAAAAACTAAAGTCCTTTAAGAACAAAACAAAGAACAAAAGACTGGAAACCCGTGATACTTATATTTTAGTAAATCATTATTTAATACATATGACCTAAATTAGTAGAAGATTAATGATAAAAAAAAAAAAAAAAAACAAAATTTGTAGATACAAACAGTTACCGTCATCAATGGTTAGAGAGAGTTAACTGGTTGCCTTCATCAATGGTTAGAGAGTTAACCGGTTGCCTTCATTTGTTGGAGAGCTCTTCTCTGATGAATAATCCAACGACACCAGCTGCTGCCAAATCAGTGTTAGAATAAACAAATTTTAACAATCTTACCTACCAAACATAGATAGGATCTCATATGCACAACGGTGGTCCTAGGAATCAACCGATTAGTGAAAAACCTATCTAAGTTTGTTGAGAAAAAACAAACCAAAATTTGTAGGTAATTAGGTAGTAATCTCTTTTTCATCCTATCCCTACTTCAATAAGAGGGTACGGTTGTTAGGTGAAATATAAAAATTAGCTTTATTGCACAATTCTTCATAGAAATTGAACCAAATTTGTAGGAAATCGGATATTAAATCAGTGATAGGGATAAATACCGGTCTACGACTCTCGACCTCCCGGTTTATTATCTACGATAAGAAGTGTAGTCTTGACCCTTCAGGACTCCTTTCCCAGTCGACCCAGACCGGGCAGTGTTGTGGCCCGGCCTCGGCATGGGCCCCTTGGAGATTCGAACTAGGGACCTCCTAAACCCACGCACCTAACCGTGGGCGGATTGGACTGACACACTGACCGGTGCATGATCGCCACGCGTCCCACATGCCGGCAGACCGAAATCCTCTTCGGAGCCCCAATATAAGATGCATTTATTGCAGCCTAATAGACTTTTGGCTATTTCCTTCACTTAAGTAGCTAAAGACACCGGGAACCTCTGGCCCACTGTCATGTAGCTCGGTTTCGTATAGGGTATTCCTACTCGTACACGACTCAGTATAAATACAGTATGTTTGACCCATATTTTACTCTATCATTTTGGCGCCGTCCATGGGGACCGAAGTCAACAAGCCGACCTTCGTGCTGCCCGTTATTCGGTCTCCAACCATGTACCCTTACATGGACTATTTTGCCGCCGCTAACCCAGAGCATGAGGCACATTCGGATTTGCGATCTCCGCTTAGTTCCCGAGACGAACCAAACAACATGACCGGACCACCGAATCCCGACCCGGTCAACGTCATCCACCCACCTCAGATGAAGTGGTAAAACGAAGAGTCAAGACTCCCCGAGTGTCGTGTCTCTCAAGGATGGCGAATGGGAACCGAATATGTGTGGCATTTAGGAAGTTCAAAGGTAAGAGTTACAAGAATCAAAGGGGAAGGTTTTGTTCATGGTTGGTTGGGTAAAGGTTTTAAAGGTAAAATAAGATGAAAAATACAAAAGGTAAAAGGAAAGGGGTGCATGCCAAAGATAAACCAAAGGATTGATTATCGTAGGTAGCTTAGAATTGGGTTTCGGGATTGATCTAGGGAGTCACGGTCTTTGTATTGAGTGGCGTCACACTCAAACTCTCAATCCTCATTCGGTTGAGGCATTTTATCGAACACCTTGCCTACCACTCCTCTCGGATCTCATCCTTTCGGATTAAGAGCGGAGATATGGATGATCTAGGCTCGTGAGTGGCCACTATCGCGCACACACTCACTTCCTACGGGTTTACTACCTATCCCGGCCGAAAATAGAAGCAAAGATTGAACAACATCATCCATACATAACATCAATCATACTCCCACAATACCAAGATCATAATATCAAATTATAAACATCAATCCATAGATCAACAAGGGCACACACACCCAACTACTCTACTCTACCATAATAAACATAAATAGAAGCAATATAAACAAAGCAAGAAAGTAAAGATTCAAACTTCTACATCTTGGATCTACATCTTCATCTTCAAATCCTAAATCTAAATCTATTATAAGGAGTGTTTTCCTCCCCAAAGGGGAAGAATTTGGAAAGGGAAATCAGATCTAAAGCTATTCGGGGCTGCTGAAAACTGATCTAAAAGACCTATAGAAGGCATATATATAGCCCCCAAAATTCCGCCCTAATAATTTCCGCGCTGTGTCGCGTCCACGCGGCTCACACGCGTGTGAGCGTGCGTGGGAGCAAACCAGTAAGCAACCACGCCGCTCACACGCGTGTGAGCGTGCGTGGTGAATTTTGCTTCTTCTGTCTTCTTTTATGCTGTAGCTCTCGTCGATACGGTTCCATAGCCACCTGCCTCGCCTCATTCGGACATTCCTAGCTCCGGTTACGTCCGTTTTACTGAAATGTCGCCGGAATGCCCTGCAAAGTGCAATAATTGTACAGATTATATCGAAACGCACAAGATAAGTCCCTAGACCTATATGCAATGAAATTATACTATCTTAGCATGTTTCTAGGCCTAATGGACATCTATTATAGCATATTTTACACCTAAATGACCCCTAAAATATGACTACTTTTGGCACTTATCAAATTTTCCACACTTTAACTTTGCTTGTCCTCAAGCAATTCACAATTAAACGCTAATCATTTATGTGTCAAAGGTAGCTGTGTTACTCAATCAATTAATCGGTCTATTAACTCTAGGGTGTAGCCAACGGAGTGGGTGAAATAACGCACATTATCTACACAGGACCCTAGGGTCTAGTAGAGGAAACGAACCCTGAAAAAAGACCGAAGTTGGAGCCCATTGTGTTCACCGACCGGGACCTACCGAGCAGCGCGGATTGCGCGACCGAGGTGCTGGTGGTAACCATAAACATCAACGGAGTCGACGTCCAAAGGGTCATGGTGGACACGGGGTCAAGTGTGAACGTCATGTACTTGGACGTCTTCCGAAAACTTCAATTGGATCGGTCCGAGCTGACGCCCGTCAGAACCCCACTTTCAGGCTTCACGGGAGCCTTGATCCACCCGGAAGGAGTCGTTCGCCTACCCGTGGAGGTCGGGACCGTCCCGAGAGCACTCCGTGTAATGATGGAGTTCGTGGTCGTCGACTTGGCGTGCGTCCACAACGTCATACTAGGCAGGCCGGGTGTAACACCCCGTAAATTCGTTTAAGCCGTAAGACCGATAATTAATTCCTTGGGCAATTTATTTATTCTAATTGGGCTAGTTCTTCCAATTTCATACATAGATATATATATATATATTTCTTGAGCCTAAATTAATTATTCTAATCAAGAGCCCAATTCTTGAATTTATTCTTGTAAGGGATTTATTCAATTTGGACCCTTACAATTCTTATGATTAAAAATATTCTTACAATGGTCCAATTTCTTAATAAATATATAAGTGTATTGTCTTTAAGACATCATATGGGCTTTCTTTATCCTATTATATATTTAATTGTAAAGAGATGAATTTCTTAGCCCAACTAATTAATCTTGTACATTATATTCTTGTATGAATATAATATAAAGAATGGAGCCCATTCCTTATTAAGTCTTTCACCCTAATATAATATATGTATTATAGTATATATATTCAAGACTAAATTTCCCTAGAGGTTTTCACTCTCTCTCTTCCCTACCCACACCTTACACGCCATTTTCATCCTAAATCCTTCCAAATTTGATCTTCATTTCTCCTTCAAGTTTTCAAGTCAAGATTGCTCTTTTAGGCTTGTTTGAGTTTGGGTAAGTGCATCTATCTAGGAATATTCATTGCATCATATAGTTTTATTAGTCTTTATGCAAGTTCTTATGTTTTCTTTTGGGGTTCTTTGGGTAAAAAGATGATCAAGAAGGTGGTGGTGCTTTGTGAGGTGTGTTGAGGCTTTGCTTGGTTGGAAAGAGCTTCAAAAGGTAACCACTATGTCCATCAAAATCTATTTTTACACTCTCAATCTATATGATATTATTTGGTGTTGGAATCCTGAAATTTCTTGGATATTAGCCCTATTATTGCTTGTGTTTGGTGGATTCATGAACTTCTGTCTTGATCCTTTGCCTATTGATGTTCATGATTATTTGTTGGATTGGATTCCATGTTATTTGGCCTCTGTTAGATGAAATCTTGGTGTATTATGATCTGATTTGTGTATTCTGGAACATTTCTTCGTGTCTGAGCAAGTATGGGAGTTAGGGGTACAGTTTTGGCCTTGAGGAGTACCCTAGCGGCATAATGTAACCCGCTAGGGCACTCCGCAAGAACGAAACGGAGGAGAACAACGGAAGGGAGTGCTCCGCTGGGGTGAACCGCCTCCTTCTTGCGGAGGAGTGCGGCGGAGGTCGGTGATCTGTCAGTGTGTTCCGCCAGTTCTGATGGCCTTCTGGTTCCAGTAACCTATTTTGTGAGTTATTGTCTGGTTGTTTCCTTGTTGGCTCTGAACATTGTTGGAATGTTTTGTTGGGTATTTTACCATGTCTTTGGAGTATTTATTCATGTCTCTTGGTCCATCTTTTGAACTCTTGCTTTGTTGATTCCTTGATTATGTTATCTGGGAGTTGGTTTGTGTTCATAGTTGAGATGAACACTTTGATTGGTTGTTTTTGGGCTGAGTTGGAGTGTGACACCCCAACCTCACACAGACTGAGATAGATAAAACTTAACACAACAGCTGCCTATCTCAACCAACAAACATAACATAGCGGAAGCGAATTTAAAACTTAAGGGCGTCATGCCACATCTAGGTATAAACACAGCCTAGATGCACAGGCTAATCATAAGAAACGAACTAAGCTGTCATATATCAAAAGAAATAAATCCTCAATCCATAACCAACAAAAATCCAAACACTAGTCAAAAGTATATAATGTCTCAATGGCGCACAGGCCCAACAACCAAAGTCTAAACGTCATAAAACTAGTCTAAGCGTCCTCATAGATAAGCATCTAACGCGCTCGCGCTCAGACTACTCCATACCTGGAAAACACGCAAAGAACCATTAGCAAAAGAATGCTAAGCAACCACCATTCACACCCGCAAAGAGATATAGATATACATAAACTTATAAATAGGTTTACACACCCATATAGAATATAAACACCAACAAACTGTTCAATAGTTCAAACCGATACTCAACAACAATAAGCTGAACGAATCAATAACCAAGACTCAGTCAAACAAATCCAATATCCCACAACGAAAGCATAATAACGAACCAATAACCGAGATACTAACTGAACAACAATCCAAAAGGAACCAACCAACCTCAACGAGAACAACAAGATATCAACCGAATAACACAAAGGACTCACAACAACCAACCAAGAAGGAACCCCAACTCCAACCTCCAAACCCTCAAAACCAACCATCGAACCAAGTCAAACCAACCATCAAACCAAGTCAAGTCACATAGTCAGCAGTCAGAAGTCAAGAGTCAAACCCGGAAAACCGGTACACAGGGGTGATGAGCCCAATCACAGGGACCGAAGTCCAATCACAGGGACCGAAGTCCAATCACAGGGACCGACAGTCCAATCACAGGGACCGAAGTCCAATCACAGGGGTAATCAACCCAATCACAGGGACCGAAGTCCAAAGTCAAAAGTCAATAGTCAATAGTAGCACAGTCAATCCACCCAACAACCTCTAACAATACCAACAAACCCACCATCGCATACTCATACTCCAACCTTCACTCAAAACAACCAAACAACGTGTTCATCTCAACTATGAACACAAACCAACTCCCAGGTAATGAATCAAAGAATCAATAGATCAAGAATACCAAAAAGGGAAACCAAAGACATGAACCAATACTCCAAGATATGGTATAAAATACCCAATAAATGACATGATTAAATACTCCAAAGACATGGTAAAATACCCAACAAAACAATCCAACAATAATCAGAAACAAAGGATCAACAACAGACAACAACAACAGAGAACTGCTCACTGGAATCAAATTCCCAGTGAACTTGCGGAACCACTCAACGGACCACTGCCTTCCGCCGGTCTCCTCCGCGAGAAGGAGACGGCCTCCCTCAACGGGCCTGCCTCCTCCGCCCGCGACCACTGTTGCCACCTTGCGGAGCACCTAGGCGGGTTACATTGTGCCGCCAGGGAGTTCCGCAAGGCCAACCCCGAAACCCCCAGAACAGTTTCTGCCCAGAACTCAAACATCATTTCCAGAATGCAAAATCAGACCAAATACACCCACATTTCATCCAATTTAGAGTCCAAAAATAGGGAAATCCATAACATCATTGATCATAACAACACTAGGCAAAAGATCAAGATGAAATCCAACAAATACATCCAAGAAATAGGCTAAACAACAAGAAATTTCAGGATTTCCAACACCAAGAACATCATATATAGAGTAGGAGTGTAGAAATAGATTTTGATGGACATAGTGGTTACCTTTAAGAGCTTTTTCCCAATCCAATCAAGCCTCAAGCTAGCTCACTAAGCCCCACCTCCTTCTTGATCATCTTTTACCCAAAGAACCCCAAAAGAACATTATAAGAACATGCAAAAAGACTATCAAAACCATAAAATGCAAGGTAGATTCTAGGCTAGATGCACTTACCCAATCCTAGACAAGCTTAAAGGAGCAATCTTGACTTGAAAACTTGTAGGAGAAATGAAGATAATTTTTGGTTGAATATTAAGGGAAAATGGCGTGAGAGATGATTGTAGGGAGAAGAAGAAGTGAAAACTTTTAGGGGTTTTTGATCTTCAAAATATATACTAAGAATACATACAATATTTAGGGTGTAAGACATTAATATGAAGTGGGCTTAAGTTGTTTATATTATAATAGATATGGGAATTAAATATATTCAAGACTAGTAAGTTGGGCTAATGAATTCACCCCTTACAATTAAATATAATAATTAGAACAAGGAAGCCCATAAGATGTCTTAGAAACAATACATATATATTATATAATATATGATCAAGAAATTGGGCTTGTAGGAATATTTAATTACAAAGATTGTAAGGATCCAAATTGAATAAAATCCCTTACAAGAATAAATTCAATTAATTGGGCTCTTGATTAGAATAATCAAATTAGGCTCAAGGATATATATATATATATATATATATATATGTGTGTGTGTGTATATATATTAAATTGAAAGAATTAGCCCAATTGGAATTAATTTAATTGCCCAAAGAATTAATTATCGAACGAAAGGCTTGAACGAATTTACGGGGTGTTACACTCTACCCCCCTTAAAAGGAGCTTCGTCCCCGAAGCTCAAAGCTCACGGGAACTTTGAAACAGAACGATGCAAAGGAAACAAAGATTCAACGGAAGATTAAAGAAAACGATTGCTCGACTAATCCTAAACTCAAGAACACACTAACATGCAACTAAACTCATGACTTACCCAACCCAAAACTAGCATGCAAGAACATAACTAAACAACTCACCTAGAGCAAACAAAGCCGGGTAGCGCCGCCTCATAACGTCCTCCATCTCCCAAGTGGCCTCCTCGACTCCATGGTTGGACCAAAGCACCTTCACTAGCTTGATCGCCTTGCGTCGGGTCTCACGCGTCTTGGAGTCCAAGATCCTCACGGGCCTTTCTTCGTAGGACAACGCCTCGTCTAACTCTAGCGTCTCGAAGGCCAACACATGTGAGGCATCGTGCACGTACTTCTTCAGCTGGGAGACATGAAACACGTTGTGCACTCGATCTAACTCTGCTGGTAAGGCTAAACGATAAGCCACCTGCCCAACCCTCTCTAAGATCTCATAAGGGCCGATGAAGCGAGGGCTCAACTTTCCCTTCTTCCCGAATCTCATCACTCCTCGAGTTGGGGAAATCTTCAACCACACTTTCTCGCCTGCTTGGTACTCCACGAACTTTATTCCCAAGTCAGCATATGATTTCTGGCGGTCTTGAGCAGCTTTCATTCTACTTTGAATCAGCTTGACTTTTTCTGTGGCTTCTTGCAGATATTGAGGTCCCAAAGTCACTGGATCTACCAAATCTTCCCAACACAGCGGACTTCTGCACTTTTGCCCATAGAGCGCCTCATACGGGGCCATCTGAATACTGGAGTGATAGCTGTTATTGTAGGAGAATTCAATCAAATCGAGATGCTCCTCCCACGATCCTTGCAAATCAAGCATGCAAGCCCTCAGCATATCCTCTAAAGTCTGAATGGTGCGCTCAGTCTGTCCGTCAGTGGCAGGGTGAAAAGCTGTACTCATCTTCAACCTCGTGCCCAAAGCTGCCTGTAGTGACTTCCAAAACTGTGACAAGAACCTCGACTCACGGTCAGACATGATGTCACGAGGCACTCCGTGGTACTTTACCACCTGGTGTATGTATGCCCTGGCCAACTGATCCATAGTCCAAGTTTCCTTCATAGCGATGAAGCGAGCCGTCTTGGTAAGGCGATCCACGATCACCCAAATCTTGTCCTTCCCAGATCTAGTCAAAGGCAAACCTCCCACGAAGTCCATAGATATCGAATCCCACTTCCCTTCGGGCACTTCTAAGGGTAGTAACATTCCTTTAGTCTTGCATCTTTCTGCCTTGACTTTTTGACAGTTCAAACAACGGCTTACGAAGTCAGCTATCTCCTTTTTCATTTTCGGCCACCAGAATAGTTTCTTCATGTCTTTATACAACTTGTCGCCACCAGGATGAACTGAGTATGGAGTATAGTGGCTTTCTTCCAACATCTGTTGCTTTAATTCTTTACACGAAATCGGCACGCACCACCGCCCTAAATATCGCATACTGCCATCGGGGTAGATCTCGAAAGGTCCCTTCTTGCCATTAACCATCTTGGCCCTTACTCTGTTCAACCGGGCATCGCCCGTCTGGCCCCTTCGGATCTCGTCGAGCCAAGCCAGTAAGATCTGCATGTTAAAGAGTCGAACTTCTTCATCCACTTGCCCTTCTTCCACCACAGCAATATTCAGCTTTTGAAATTCTTTGCACAGGTCGTCTGCGAGCACCCACGTGGCATTGAGTGAGTGACTCGACTTCCTGCTCAGCGCGTCGGCCACTACATTTGCCTTCCCTTCGTGATACTGAATGATCAAGTCGTAGTCCTTGATGAGCTCTAACCAACGTCTTTGTCGCATGTTCAACTCCTTCTGTGTGAAGATATACTTTAAACTCTTGTGATCGGTGTAAATCTTGCATTGTACCCCATACAAGTAATGCCTCCAAATCTTGAGTGCAAAGACTACGGCAGCCAGCTCCAGATCATGCGTGGGGTAGTTCTCTTCGTGACTCTTGAGCTGTCGAGACGCGTAAGCCACTACTCGGCCCTGCTGCATTAGCACACAACCCAACCCTTTCTTTGATGCGTCGCTGTATACCTCAAACCCCTCAGTCCCTGATGGTAAAGTTAAAACAGGAGCCGATGTCAGCCTTTCTTTCAACTCTTGAAACGCTACGGCACACTCACTGTCCCATCTGAAAGGTGTAGTCTTCTTCATAAGCTGCGTGATCGGTCGGGCTATCTTAGAGAATTCCGGAACAAACCTCCTGTAGTAACCTGCCAAACCCAGAAAGCTTCGGACTTCAGACGGAGTTGTTGGTGCCGACCACTCTATCACTGCTCGAATCTTAGCAGGGTCCACTGAGACTCCATCTTTAGCTATTACGTGGCCCAAGAAAGCCACACTGGTCTTCCAGAACTCACACTTGGACAGTTTGGCATATAGTTGTTTCTCCCTTAGAATGTGCAATACGGTCCTGAGATGCTTCTCATGCTCGGCCGGATCAGGAGAGTAAACTAGGATATCGTCGATGAACACCACCACGAACTCATCTAGATACGGTTGAAACACCCTGTTCATCAAGTCCATGAAAGCAGCTGGAGCATTCGTTAACCCGAATGGCATTACCGTGAACTCATAGTGGCCATAGCGGGTCCGGAACGCCGTCTTCTGAACATCCGCCTCCGCCACTCTAAGCTGATGATACCCGGATCGCAAATCAATCTTTGAGAAGATGCAGGCTCCCTTCAACTGGTCAAACAAGTCATCAATTCGCGGCAGGGGATACTTGTTCTTAACTGTCACTCGGTTCAGCTCTCGGTAGTCTATACAGAGTCGCATGCTACCATCCTTCTTTCTTACAAAGAGCACCGGAGCTCCCCACGACAAAACACTCGGTCGGATGTACCCTTTGTTCAGCAAGTCTTGCAGCTGCTCTTTCAACTCTTGCATTTCCTTCGGAGCCATACGGTACGGGGCTTTCGATATTGGGGCCGTCCCTGGCATCAAATCAATGGTGAACTCTACCTCTCGGGGAGGCGGTAATCCAGGAATCTCCTCTGGAAAGACATCGGGGAACTCACGTACCACGGGTATTTGCTGCACTTCATCTTTCGGCGCGCTAAGATCCTCGACTGCACATAAGAAAGCTTCATGCCCCTTGGCGACATATTTCTTGATCTTGATCATCGAGACCAACTTGACCTCGGGCTCCTTGGTCACCCCTCGGTACGAAACCCGCTTGCCCCCAGGGCCCTTCAAAACCACCTTCTGTTCGCTGCACAAAATCTGAGCCTTATACTGTCCCAACCAGTCCATACCCAGCACCACTCCGAAGTCATCCAAATCAAACTGAATGAGGTCACTGGGAAAGGTCACTTCCTTGATCTTTATAGGCACGCCCTCGAAGATGTGCTCACATGCCTTAACCTCTCCCGATGCCACCTTAACCGCTATCCTCGTCGCTGCGCTAGGCACAATGCCCAGGTCACGGACCAACTTCGAGGATATGAAAGAATTAGAGGCTCCAGAGTCGAACAACACCAAGGTGGGGACGGAGAGTACTGGGAAGACACCGGTGACCACGTCGCAGCTCTCGGCCTGGGACTTGTTCATAATAAGGAGCTCTCCG
>CP025651.1:17333964-17350757 GCA_003576665.1 Ipomoea trifida
TATATATGTATATATATTTAATAGGAAGAATTAGCCCAATTGGAATTAATTAAATTGCCCGAAGAATTAATTAGATTGCCCAAGGAATTAATTAACGAACGAAAGGCTTGAAAGGAATTTACGGGGCGTTACACCTCCTTTCAGGAATATAAATCCCTTTAGGAATGTGAAACCTCCTTTTAGGAGAACCCATATCCTTTTTCCATTATACATCTTTTAACCCTTATAAACTTAAATTTTCACAGAATGAGAGGGAGGGAATTTCACCCAGTAATTCCGCCTTTATACATCACTAATCATCAACGTGAGTCCCTTATGGAATTACAACCTTTTATTATATAAATCAATGTTAGGAAATAATTATTTCTAACAGTCTCCCACTTGATTAATATAAGCATGACACCTTTATTATATGAATCAACGTTAGGAATAAATTATTTCTAACATTCTCCCACTTGATTCATATAAGTATGACTTTACATTTTCAATCCTTAATTTGAGCTCACTTAATATGAAAATGTAGAAGTCAGAACCTCATCGAACTTTACTAACCGAATCATGGCGGTTACAAGCCTGACATAGCGTCCTGCTCCCTTCCATGTATCACAATTAATAAGAATTCGAACTAGAATAATAAGGTCAAAATCCGAAATAACCTTATTCCTTATGTCTTAACTATATAGAGTTAATTCCACTTTTGGTCCTAGACTTATTAGGTGTTTGCCAGGTTTAGTCCTCCATAGTAAAAATGGTCAGATTTTAGCCACGCTTTTTTATCGTTAGACACTTTTAGTCCTCCGTGACTTGTGCCGTCATTAGACCGTGAAATAGAAGGACTTTTTGGTCTTTTATGATATCTTCTTCAAATTCTTTTATACAGAGATTAACAGAGTCTGAAAGCCTCAACAATAACAAAATCAAAACCTGAATAGATATCTAAGAGTATCAACATCCCAATGTGCTAATCAAACATAAATCCATACATGTATGGCAGGATTAACCGTTATACAAGGACTTTACCAGTATGCCCAATTTTATCAACATGGCCAATGAAGGTCGGTGCCAAAGATGCACTATTGATACTCCTTTTGATTTTGTACCTTCTCCTTAACAGACAGAAATTTCAAATCCATGTACTTGACACCTCTAGTATATCTGTCATTCTTTGAGAAGAACACAGTTGCCGCATTATCATAATGAATCCTCAATGGTTTGGCTATAGTGTCGACAATGGCCAAAACCAAAATTGAAATTGCGCAACCGTGATTATTTGAATCTGTAGCCTCAAAGCATGCTACAAATTCTGCTTCCATAGTGTAAGGAGTAATGACAGACTCCTTCTCACTTTTTCAAAATATTGCTTCACCAGCAAGTAGGAAAATATGTCCGAATGTGGAGTTTCTGTTATCCAAACATCCGTCGTAGTCTGAGTCTGAATAACCTACAACCTTTAGGTTATTCTACCTTCCATATGTGAGCATGTGGTCCTTCGTGCCTTGTAAGTATTGCAGGGCCTTCTATGCAGTTTACTAGTTTATATCTTTCTAAAACTTCGTTAATGTAAGCCTTCTGGGATAAACCTAAAATCCCTTGTGATCTATCATGAAACATTTCTATTCCAATCACAAATGAAGTCTCACCCTTATCCTTCATTTCAAAGTTCTTAGAAAGATATTCCTTAATGCCACATCGTATTGAGTTTGCACTTGATCATCAACTTGAGTTTCAACCTCATCTTCATTTACAATAGCTTCCTTATGTGGAAATGGAGCATCTAGTTGTTGTTGTTCCAAAGTATTTCTATAAGGCTGCACTTGCAGCAATAGGAACTACAACAAGGAAAGGATCACTTGATGAACATGGATCCATCAATGACTCCTTAATCTCAACACTACGAGCTCCCATACTCCCACGAACTTCGCCATTTTTAATGAAGCGAGCATTACCAGACTCAACAATCCTCGTACTATGATTAGGACAATAAAACATGTATACCTTAAACCTTTATGGATATCCAATGAAATTACCACCAATGGTTATGGAATCCAATTTATTTCATGTGAATTATATATCCTCACTTTAGCTTGACAACCCCAAATGTGAAGATACCTCAAACTAGGTTTCCTTCCTATCCACAGTTCATAAGGTGTTTTAGAAACAACCTTACTAAGAACCCTATTGAGTAAGTATGCTGTTGTCTTTAATGCATACATTCACAAGGAAACAAGCAATATACAGTTTATTAACCATACTCCTAACCATTTTCATAAAAGTACGATTTTGCCTATCAAAAGAGCCACAGATATTTGTATGTATCAAGTAATCCCAAGCTTCTTGTGGCTGAGTGTTTTGATACATGTCTGACTTGCTATCTCTGTATGCAATCGACACATGCATCATTCCAATCAATAAAATCCAATTGAGACAAAATTTCAACCTTAATAAGTCTCAATATCCTTTATTTGGATGGATGACTAAGCCTTTTTACGCCACAAGAAAGTTAAAGATTCATTCCGTGCACTTCCTTTAACACTAACCTCACTCATAACATTAAACAAGGAATTAACAAAGTCTACATTAAGATTGAAACAATATAAAGTATCCAACAAAACACCATAACCACAAAAAGGTATTTTGATGATACAAAGAAAATATTTGTTTCCAATCTTAAGGTTAAAACCCAATATGTCCAACCTAGATGCTGAAGCAAGATTTCTAGAACATTCTGGAACATATAGACAATTCTCAAGATCAAAGCAAAAGCATGTATCCATCTTAATGCTATAAGTTCCAATACCTTTAATTCTAGCTTTCATCTTGTTCACATGAAAAGAAACTTTCCATTTTCCCTTTGAGGTTGAAACATCAGAAAACCTTGCATAATGTTAAAAACATGTGTTGTAGCACCAGTGTCTAACCGCCAAGTATTAGAAGGAACCTCAATAAAATTGAATTCAAAGCATACTGAAACTGAATGTATACTTCTCATTTCCATCCAAGCTATCCTCTTCAGGCATTCAGCCTTCTTGTGCACAGGTTTGTTACAGACATAGCATTTATGCACTTTCTGAACGCACCTTGCACCTTCATAGGATGCTTGCCCTTCTTTTACTTTTAGACTTGCTGTCATTATCACTGACATCATAACTGCCACCTGTAACCCCTCACATATTCCTATAAGACTAAGGTTCGAAAAATATGTCTTTAGGCTATGAAATTCATAAGATGATCTCCCGATGCTTCAAAGTAATTTTTATAAAGGAGTATAGTTGTTATTAAGCTGCGATCGTACGTACCGGTCACGAACCGTAAAATTTTTAGGAACTTGTGTTCGAACCCGTTGTCTTAGGAAATGGATTATTAAGCACTATATTATTATTCTTGAATTTCCTATTTAATTAAGTTGGTCCATAGCAGCTAAAATTTATTTTGATCGTAGCATTGCTAAATTTCGCGGTGTACCGAACCTGGCCCAATTTTGAGTTTCAGTCTGAGATAAATTTTTGGTTTCGAAAATTATCCTTTTTAAATTATTTTCCACCGAAACTTTATCTGTTTGGACCCAACTGATAAGTTGGAAGATTTTTATTTTTGGAACCACAAGATTTTGACAAGTGTCACTTTCTCTACCACATTTCTTTATCTATATTTTATAAGATCAAAGCTTATGGGATAAGCTTCACCATTATTATATTAATATATATGTGGATAAACATTACATATTTTATTATTATTGTTATATATATGAAAGGATAAGGATCCTACATATTTTATTATTATTATTATTATTATTATTATTATTATTATTATTATTATTATTATTATTATTATTAGTATTATTATTATTATTATTATTATTATTATTATATATATATATGATATCACGTATATACATATATATGTGATGATAAGAATGAAGTTTCATTCTTATCATTTTCCTTCCAAATTCGTGAGAGAGAGAGAGAGAGAGTTAGTTCATCTTCTTCCACCATTAGAGCTCACCTTCCATAGCCAAGCTTTCTTCAGAAGTGTCAACCTATTCGGTAAAACATTAATTTTATTCGGTAGAAAGCTTTATTTCCCTTCCTAGATCATGAATCTAAGTTAAGATTTCTTAAAATCATGTGTTATGTTGTTGATGGAATTTTAGGGTTTTATGGTGAAATTGGGGAAATCAACTCCAAGTGTCTTCTACGAGACTAGTAACCCGGTTGAGGTAAGGAATCCCTTAAGTCGGATTAGTCACTTGAAATTGGATAATTGATTGTTTGGTTGAAATATATATGTATAAATTGTTGTGTGGTGAAGTGTTGTTGGTTAATGATGAGATTATTATGTTGTTGATTGAGGAAGCTAGATTATGGGTGGATAAATCTTTATAGTGAAGTAGACGTGAGGTGTAATTTGGAAAGTGAGATAGTTACCTAAATGTTGGTAATTAAGTTTGATAATGATCTATTGAGGACTAATAATCCTAGTATATTGTGTATATATATATATATGTACGTGAGGAGTATATATATGTAAAGCCGTATATATATGTGTATATTGCGGGCGTGAAATATGCTTTGATTATTGAGGTTTAGATGATGGGGTTGTAATGACCCTAAAAGATTATTATGATAAGTAATGAGATTATGATGTTGGAGGAATTTTGGAAATATTTGGAATATGGATTATGAAAAGGAAAAATCTTGGTATATGGATATTATGAATATGAAGGTTATAGACATAAGCTACGATATTGAATAAGAAATTTTGGGTTATAGATGCAAGATGTGAGATTTGAAAGTTATGGTGATTATTGTGAGAGTTGAGACCTCTCTATTTGATTTGGCCACCGATTTGTGGATTCGTCCGGTTGGTTTGGATTTGATAATTAATGATGGATTAACAGTGGAGTTCATGAGGTAATTAAGCTTTAATTATAGTGATTAAGGATTGATGACAGTTATTAAGGTTTAATGACTGGATGAATAGAATGGATGGTAATTAGTATACTATCAAGGTGTGACTAATTGTTTGAAGAATTGTCTTTGGTGATTATGGTGAGAGTTTGGATACTCTCTATTTGGTGGTTATGTTGAGAGTTTGAAATTATCTCCTTGGTAATTAATATGAAATATTGGAATTATTCCTTTGAGATTTAGTTTGAGAGTTGGAAATCTCTCTATTGGTGAATAAGTTATGATTTAAAGGGATTTTGACTAGTGATGATAATATGGTGAATATTGAAGAAATGGTTATATGGAAAAGTTAAGGTGAAGATATTATTATGATAAGTATTGAGGAAATTGTTATATGGAAATATTGAGATAAAGATTGTATATGATGACTCTGAGGAAATAATTGTTGAATGATTTTGGATTATGGATAGGCCAAGACTTTGCCTCCTAGAAACTAAATGGATTTTATGTATGAGACGTGAGTATGATGAATATCCAAAAATGTTTATGAAACTTACGTTGAAAAACGTATGCGATTTCGGTATAAAGATTGTCAAAACCTTATTTTTGAGAAAAATACCACTTTTTGTAAGTGTGTACTTTACATGAGAGTGATGAGAAAATGCTGTTTGAAAAGCCTGCGGGCGCTGAAAGTATTTTGAAAATCCTTCAGGGGCTAATGAGGTAGCCAATTTTAAGTATTGGACTCAATTGTGAAAAATATCCAAAAGAAATGATTTAAGAAAGAAAAACTGAAGGAAGGATCATGTTTTCAAACCTTAGTTCTAGTAAAAGTGGTGAAGGACCTTATCTTGTAGCCTACGGGATAAAGAGCTTAAAGTGCCTTCCCGTATGGTGGTTATGTTATTGTATGACCAGTTCATACTGTGGGCGAAGTCTATTCGCCGAGTACTATATCACCCGGAAGGAAAAGGGTCTCCTGCGGGGGTGTGCACACTTAAGTATAGTCACTCTATTTTCGGGTAGGGGTCGTTCTTATGAACCTAGTGAGGCTAGCTAGGAATCATTCTAACGCTCCTATAAGTCTAGGGGATCAGTATTAGACCGGGCGATGACCACTGAACCCGAGTTGAACGATCCAAGTGGTCCGTCAAAAGTGGGGAAAGAACTCCAGAGGCCTCACACTCACTTTCTATCTAGGACCAAGTGGATTTTGATTTATGAATGTAGTTACGCTGTAGCTACGGAAAAGAGATATGTGACAAGTATTGAAAATACCCAAAGGTTGTGGGTGGTCTCTCTTTGAAAAGTGATGAGAATTTCCTTATGAAACTAAGGAATGTTTAAAGATGAGAAAAGAGTTACTCTGTAACGTCTTTGAGAAAGAAATGATTTTGTCTGATGAGACAAGTGGACTTTGATTCACTAAACCCTTTTCATGAAATTCTTCGTTGTAACTGATTTTCAGGTGAAATGGGTAAAACCTTTACAAGCTTTCAAACTATTATATTTTCAAACCTTTGTCTGCTTTTAAGTGACAACGGATTCCCTTACTTAGCCGTCGCGCTAACTGCACTTCAATGTGTTTCTTATCAGTTGCAGATTAGTGTGGACTCCTGTAGCCCGATGAGCTGAATAGAATGGAAATACAGGTTGAGGTCTTCTCTATCCTAGAATAGACACCCTGAAAGGGGTTACTTCCATATGTATTAAGTTTGATGTTAATGTAGTGTTTTGAGGTTGAAATTTTAGCCTGTGCACTTAGAGTGGAGTTTGTCAAAGAGGTGATAGAATTCACTCTAGGTGTGGCGGTGACACCCAGTTTTCTGCTGATAAGATGTAAGCTTCCGCAGCGTTTTATTACGGATTTTGTAATAGATGTAAGAGTTGAAAATTGGGGTGTTACACCACCATTATAGCGTGATACAATAGTGTTCACTGCAACCTTTTATCTCATATATCAATTGCTTTGAGTTAACAAACCTTTATTCAGACTATGATATATAAACCTTAAGTTTGTATTTAAATCCGCCTTTGGGTCAAATTTAAATACAATGTCAATTTACCGACATGCACCATTCACACATACTTGAATGATATTATTCATCAAGTTCAAATTTAATATATAGGCCATCTTTGGACATGCGCTACATATTAACAAAACAGGAATCATAATCTCCTAAATTGTCATTAATCACATGTCTGATCCACCTTTGGGTGACAGCTAGAACCATGTGTTAATGATCACAAATGTTTATCAATCCTTTAGTGTCATTCAATGATGCAAAAAATCATGTGTATAATAAATATTTGTAAACATAAATAATTATTTAGCTATTACCTTGAGTGGGCCACTTTGGTGACTAACGCACTCGCCTTATGCTAATAATTCATTTATGTGAATAAACCTTAATTTATGTTGTAAACATAAACATAAATGATTATTTAGCTATTTACCATGAGTGGGCCCCTTTGGCGACTAACACACTCGCCTTATGCTAATAAATTATTTATGCGAATAAACCTTAATTTATATGTCGTTCTATTATAAGATATAAATTAAGAGTGGATCAAATCTCCATCCATAATTGATCTTTTATATATACATATGAGCCCATAATTTAAAGCTAGTCCAAATGCTTTAAACAAACCGTAAAGGCCCAAATTTATATATAATCCCTTATATTTTAAGCCCAAATTAAATGAGCCTAGAATTTAAAGCATGCAAGTCCATAATACCTTAAATAACCAAACAGACTCAAATTAATTGGCCCAACAAAATAATCCTCATTTTGTCTTTTCCTCTTCATACCTCCCACGGAGCCGCCCGAAAATTAGAGAAGCTCCACCGTATGCCCTCTGTCGTGGGAACCCAGCTACGCCACCATAGCCGTATGTGACTCCAAGTTTGATTCCATTGCAGTAGTTGATTCCAACATTCATACAAATAATCCAGTAATACGAGTGCACATACATAATATTCGATTCCAAAAACAACCAAATCAACTTATATATAATCAAACAGTACATGTATATATTTGTTGGTCTCAATTGATCTTGATTCCACGAACATATTTATGTGAACAAACCTTAATTTATATGTCGTTCTCTTATAACATATAATACATGATTAAACAAACTTTAATTTATATGTCATTCTCTTATAACATATAATACATGATTAATAGTGAGAAACCATATACTACATAAATCATATGCGATAAAAGATACTCCCTTCGTCCCATTTTACCTGTCCTATTTACTATTTATTGGTCAAACCAACTCTTTCTTCATTTCTTATTTTCTTTAGTAAATTTTTATTATTTTTAAATTTAATTTTTTGTGTTTAATAGTACTTTTGATGTAGTTTCTAAATATATAAATTTTATATATTAATACTAAACTTAATATTATGAAAAATTGGATTAAAAATAACTTCAGTCAAGCTTCGTTATACGAACCAGACAACCAAAATGGGACGGAGGGAGTAATATTTACCAAAGCATACAAATAGTACATACATAGCAATCATATATGATGATTCCGAACATGCAATTACTGATAGTATGGACAGAATATATAAACATATATATTGAATAGTACATACATATACACCATATATGTTGATAAACAAAGAAGACAAAATTTGGTTTCAACATATATAGCAATGTACAGTACAGTACGTATTCAATTCCATCATCCGAATCAGTACGCACAATTAACACGAACTTTGATTTCAAATAGTACGTGCATACATACTCCGTATTCGATTATGGAATTAACAATTTGATGTATGAAATCCATATAATCAGTCCATCATCAACAAAACACAATCATACGAAAGGTAACAATACCCACAATTAATTAAATTTTATAATTAAAAGTTCCCAAATATCATGAATCCTAACTTCAGTGATTAATCAATTTACAAATAGGTTCTGATACCAAATGTTAATTGAAATCTTTTTGCGCTTATAACTTGAATGCGGAAGCACAAATAACAATGAACCGCATGTAAATCAAATTAATCAACTAAATAATGTTCATGATTATGAATCTTTAATTAAAACAAGAATAAAGATAAAGACTTACTTGATTCTATTGAGATGTAATCTCTAACCTGAACAATCAAGAATGCTTCCTGTATTGCCTTAATCACCTCCTGATGATATGGAGACTAGAAAACTCAGAGACTAAAAACCTTATGATCAGAAACCGTATTGTCCCTAGAGTTTTCCTGGGTATTTATAGATGTGGTTAGAAACCCTCTTTCCAGAGGAATGAGAAACCTCCTTTCAGGAATATAAATCCCTTTAGGAATGGGAAACCTTCTTTTAGGAGAACCCATATCCTTTTTCCATTATACATCTTTTAAACCTTATAAACTTAAATTTTCACAGAATGAGAGGGAGGGAATTTCACCCCATAATTCCACTTTTATACATCACTAATCATCAACGTGAGTCCCTTATGGAATTACAACATTTATTATATAAATCAATAATTATTTAATTTCTAACATCTCAAACATCATTTAGTTTCATCATATTATTCGTTCTCGAACATGCGGATAGTATTGACATAACTTTATTTAATTAAACTCACAATATTGGTTTAGCATTGAGAAAGTGGTGGGTACCAGCCATGAAAAGTCTGTGGGTTTAATTTATTTAAGAACTTTGCACATGGATGGACAACTAACACATATGGCACATAAAAAATTCACCCATTTAATTACAACTAAGGAAAAATAAAAAGGATTTGCACTTGCAGACAACACATATGGCACATAAACAATAATAATAGATTTTCGCAGTAAGATTATATTCACACTAAACATTAAACAATTGCAGCTCAAAAATAAAAAGTCCGTGTGTACTCACACTTTTCTTAAAATCGATTTGCTACCTCCCGAAAATGTTAAGAGCATTGTGACGTCAGTTTTTCAGGATAAAACAGATTACGACTTTAATGTCGCCGAATTAGATCCAAAGGCGAGCACTTTGATGTTTTATCAGAAGTGTGGACATAATTTTTTTCATGAAGAAAATGATTTTCGTGGGGAGCTGAGGAAAAAAAAAAGTTTTGATTAGGTTGTCCTTAACCCAGCAATTTTTCTCTCACTTTCTAAAATGGATCTCACTTCCACATCATCAAATTTGCAAATTCTCTACTATTTGTTTTACATCCCTGTAAATTTCTCTTACTTTTAAAAATAGGGCCCACTTTCATTTTATATTATATATATAAGGGATAAGGGTCAAATAGGCCCTTGAACTATAAGCCAAAGTGCAATTAGCCCCATAAACTAACAAAAACTCCAATTAAGCCCTTCATCTCTTCACTTTTATGCAATAAAGTCTATAACTTCTTAAATTTGTGCAATTAGCTCAATTTGCAGGTAAACACAAAGTAGTAGCAGGTAAAATTGATTTCTTAATAAAATAATTTAAAATTTACAAAAAAAAAAAAAAAAAAAAATCTAGCCGGCTTCTCCGCCGTGTGGATATACTGCAACATTTTTCTACCCCTCGATAGGATTCAAGAAAGGAAGCTGAATTTTGGCATTTAAGGGAGAATGAAACTCAAAAAAAAAAAAAAAAAAAAAACACTCAAAGCTGCTTAGCTTCTTTTTTCATGTTAGAATGTATGTATTGGTGGATAACCTGAATTTGGTGTTTTCGATTTTAGACTTGGTAGTCTGTTCTGCTGTATGCTTATAGGTTTATTTTCATTTAGGTAAGACATAGTAGGAATTACGAAATTCATTTTGCAGCGTAGTATTTTTCTTTCCTTGATTTACTTCTTGTTTAAAAGAACCGAAATGCTCCACTTCATTGCCTAATTTTTTGTCTGTGTGCAGTATATCAAGTTGGCGGCGGATTTTTTTTTGGGGTAAATTTTTATATTATTTTTTTTACAAAAATCAATTTTACCTGCTATTACCTTGTGTTTACCTGTAAATTGAGCTAATTACACAAATTTAAGAAGTTATAAGCTTAATTGCATAAAAGTAAAGAGATGAAGGGCCTAATTGGAACTTTTGTTAGTTTATGGGGCTAATTGCACTTTGACTTATAGTTTAAGGACCTATTTGACCCTTATCCCTATATATAATAATAAAATTTAAAAAATTTAAAAAAAAATTTAAAAAAAGTTTTATGGCAGCCTTTGCAGCTGCCTGATAAAGTACAAAGGCTGTCATTAGGATAATAAAAATAAGAAATAAAAAATGAAGAAGAAATTCATATGGCATGCCAAGCCATCTTACAAATGGGTATATATAATTTCTGGGTTAAGAATGCCTTAGTTTTAAAGCCAACCATTAAAAATCTGCCCCACACCTAGGTGTTTATATAGGAGATTAGAATTAAGTAGCACTACTGAATGACACATAAATTCAATTTAATAATTAATTTAAAACGTTTAAAATAGTTATACTTATTATCCAAATAATACTTGTGATTACAAAATTAAGTACAATTAATTCGTACCAAACATAATAACTTATTTCAAAACACTTGAGTAGCTGAAAAATCTGTAAAATCCAAAAGGTTAATTAACTTTTCGGAATTTTTGAAATGGGTCCGAAAAGTCACAGCACTACGAAGTGCTTCATGCACCGAATAGTGCAATCTTTTGGAATTGACCGAATGGTTAGAGCACCATTCACTGCTGCTAGACAGGGCCGGCCCTGGCTATGTCGGGCTAGGGTGACCGCACAGGGCCCCCAAAAAATTTTTTCTAAAAAATATTTTATGTATAGTTCAATATTTTTATATTTGATAAATATTTTTTTAAAATCTATATATTGGTATTAATTGTAAGTGAAAATAAAAATTTAGAAGTAATTGACATCGAAATTTGGGTGAATAAATTTGTATTTAAATATGCACGAAAATGTCACTAATTTTAAATTAAATTTTGAAATGTATTTTATTCTTTGTTGAAGTTTTTCATAAAAATACAATAACTTGAAGTCTATATGGATTTTTGACTCAATTACCTTAGTTATAGAGATTTTCTAGATCTTCTAGAGTTCTATCTTTATATCTCATAGTTCTTTTTGGATTATGTTTCTTACTTTTATAAATAAATATATATCTCGTTGTATATTATAGTGCAATCTAAATGTTAAAAATAAAATCTCTCTTCCCGGCCCTACGTTCTTGAATGATCTCTTTATTATTATCTTTGTATTTTTTATTTTACTCCATTATATTTAATTAGATTGCATCTCGAAACAAAATTTTAATGGAACGATCCTGCTGCTAGATATTAGCACCATTTGGGGGAAGAAGAAGATATTAGCACCATTCGGTGCTGCCAATTTTCCAATAGTGCTATATGGGCACTTCACGTAAGTGCTAAGTAATTAGCAGTTAGCACTAGGGAAAATTGTAATTTAAAACATTATTAATTTAAAAACATTATTATTATTATTATTGTTATTATATATATATAATTATATATATATATATATATATATATATATATATATATATATATATATATATATATATATATATATATATTATGTATACCCTTTTGGTCATTTTACATGTTAACCGCTAATCTAAACAGCTAATTTTACCAAACATTTTTTTTATAATTCGCTAGTCAAACTCGCTATTTTCTAACCGCTAACCGCTATTTACCAAACTAGGCTAGTAATGTTAGCTCGATCACTTTTTGTTCCCAAGTTCCATGCATGAAAAACAAAATATCACTTTCTCCTTTGAATGAATCACAAGGGCAAAATAGTCATAAGTAAAGGCAATTTTTTCATGTGGAAAAAGTTTTTCATGAACAAAGGGACGAAAATATCATTTTCCTTCCACTTTAGGAAAAAAAATTTCCATACAAAAAAATTTTCCATCCAACCAAACATCCGTGGTATTTTGTTTTACATGGAAAACTAGTATAACAATTTCATCATTAATTTTTTTTTTTGGTGAAACAATTTCATCATTATTGATTTTTCTTAATTACCCTTATTTTTATTATTTTGGAGGGATATATTGATTTTTATATTCATTATTCCTTACAATTCCAAATCCAACCAAATAATGGAATCAATATTCTTAGTAATTTCTTCTCCACCAACCTAACAATGTCAATAATTTATTTTTCATGGAATTAAAATTTCAGTATTTTCAAATATTTTTTGCGAAACAAACACGCGGTATGTAACTTGCAAATTTAGAAGATAGTACTGCATTTATATTATCATTTTGCAATTGAGTGGTGGAAAGAATAAGCAGTAGGCCATGCCTACTTTTGAAATATTCTCATTTTGCAATTTAGTCAATGGTCTTTCGCTAATTGATTGAGTGGTGGAAAAAATAAAATAAATTAGATTAAAATAAGCAGTAGGCCTGCCAAAGCAGTTTTTTTTTAAAAAAAAGATGTCGGCAAAGAATTATTGCACTGATCAGATCAGTGGCATTACCCAATTCCACTCGTCCATCTTGCTTCTTCGATTCTTCAAACCTACACCAACAGAGATAGATAGAGAGAAAAGAATGGCTTGTGTAGCTGTAAATTCTCTTATCAGAACATTAGAGCTTGAGTTCATGCAACCTGAACCTCGTCCAATCCTACAACAATTGGAACTCATCCCTTTTAACAAAGATCTGATCCAATCTCTCCATGCAAAGCTTGGTTTTCTTATACAACTGTTCGACGAGTTCAGAATGGATGGTGTTGAAGCAATTAAAGACTTGGAAACAAAGCTCAGAGATGCAGCTTTCAGTGTAGAAGATGAAATTGAACTCCATGTGGTACATCTCTATGAAAATGATCTCTTTAAAGAAGCTGACGAGGAAATGGGAGAAGGGGACACTGAAGCCAAAAAATCCCAGCATTCTCATAGACTTAGAGATGTATTGCAACAAGCAATAGAAGACATTGATGCCATTAAAGAAGAGCTGGAGAAAGTCATGATGGAGTACAAGCATGTCATAGCTGCGCAAGGAAGGAAGACTACGCTTGATTATGAACTTGCCAAGATGGACGGTTCCGGTTCCTCCAATCATGCTTCACACACTGAGGACATAATGGTCGGGAAAAACAATGAGTTCGACACTATAAGGAAGATGCTATTACAACATCCATCTAAACAACGAGAAGTTGTCTCAATTCAAGGTATGGGAGGAATCGGCAAGACAACACTAGCTAGACGAATTTATGAAGATCCATCTGTTGTCTCCCACTTTGACAAGCAAATATGGGTTGTTGTATCACAACATCACAATAAGAGGCAAATGCTCTTACATCTTCTTGATTCTAAAAATGACAGCAGTGATGAGGAGGAGTTACCATTACAGCTCTACCAAAGTTTGAAGGGTCAAAGGTACTTGGTAGTGATGGATGATGTATGGAGCATAGAGTCATGGAATGATGTTAAATCTTGCTTCCCAGATGATACAAATGGGAGTCGAGTATTAGTGACTACTCGCGTTGCAGAGGTGGCTACTTGTATTGGCTCTAACAATTACTTCTTCCATCAAATGCGGTTCTTAGATCAAAGTGAAAGTTGGCAATTATTTCATAAAAAGGCATGCAAATTTCATGGTGTTGAATTTGAGATAATTGGGAGACCAATTGTTGATAAATGTAAAGGATTGCCTTTGGCAATTATTGTGATAGCAGGTTTATTTTCAAAACTCAATACACTCGATGAGTGGAAGAAAACTGCTAATGCTCTAATAAGTTCTACTTCAACATCAACTCTAGATGATGAAGAATGTTGGAGAATCCTCTCGTTGAGTTATAGTCACTTGCCTCATAATTTGAAAGCTTGTTTTTTATATTTAGGAGTTTTTCCAGAAGATTATGAGATCAAGGCTAGCAACCTTGCAAGGTTATGGGCTGCGGAAGGACTTGTAAAGGCATTCAATAATGAGAGTTTTGAAGCGGTGGCTAAAAGGTACATAAATGAACTTATGGATAGAAACTTAATTCTTGTAAGCAAAAGAAGTGGTTGTGGGAGAAAAATTAAGGAGTTTAGAGTACATGATTTATTGCATGCTTTTTGTGTTAGAGAAGGTCAGAACCAGAGTCTTTTGCATGTTGGGGATGAAAGTGCTTCCAATTTCCCTCAGAAAGGTGTCCGTTGGATAAGTGTGTCATTTGAAGATTTTGACATCTCTGCGTTACATTCTCTGTCAAAACACTGCCGGTCTATCTTTTATTTTTCGGAGTCGCTCAAAGATTCAATAAATTTGGAATTTCTCAGCCTATTGAGGGTACTCTATGTTGTTGATGATGATGAATTACAGTCGCTAACAAGTCCGACTGTTCATATCCATTTGAGATACCTATTGGCATATAAAGCTTGTCGTTCATTTTTCTCCGACGCTTGGAATCTTCAAACATATAGTGTGTATCGTACAAGATTGAGCCATTTGAAGTTTCCACAACTACAGTATATTCGCTGTTATAATATAGGATCTTTTCCAAAATCTGTTCATCAAAACTTGAAGGTCATCTCTAAGTTGTGGGATTGTCATTGCCACCAAGAGTTCTTAACAAAAGTTCCATACCTAAAGAAGGTACATATTAGGAAAGGGAAAGCTGATAATTGCACTAAGAACCTTGTCTGTTTACAGCAGCTCGAGTGTTTGTCTATTTCTGTTAATATGCTGGGCTATGGAGTTCGGGATGTGATGCGTCAAATCATTAACAATATTCTTCTCTTGAAAAACATTAGGAAGCTGAGTTTTATTTGTTTGGAATCTCAGTGGAAGGCAATTAATGTTTTGAGCAAGTTACCAAGGCTTGAGGTGCTCAAGTTACTGATTTCTGACCTTGACAAAAAGTGGGAACTACCAGAGAATGTGAAATTCTGCCAGTTGATTTGTTTGAAAATTTATTCTGTTGATCTCAAGCATTGGGAAGTTGGTGCTGATAATTTTCCAAAACTTGAGCGCCTATTCCTTGATGCATGCTTTAAATTGAGAAAGATCCCAAATAGCTTTGCAGAAATTCCAACATTGAATTTAATCCATTTAGAGGATTGTCATCCTTCTGCAGTGATGTCAGCCAAGCAAATTCAGGCTGAGCAGCATGACTATGGAAACGAGAATATGGTTGTCATTGAAAAAGACACAATAAAGGTCTCTCCATCATTGCTTTTTATTTCACTCTGATCAACTTTAATTTTTCTCCCAGCTTCATTTAGTTTCATCACATCCTAATTTGTTTTCATTGATTCATCACAGCCGTTTGATGAGGATGAGGAGTAGATCTAAATGATGCAAAGCTATAGCAAAGAAAGACTCTAAAGCTGCTAATTAAGATGTTCGGCCCACATAGATTGAGCCAAAATCCAATAAAAGAAGGGTGTGGGAAGAGCAGATGGTTTTTCCAATTTTGGTCTTTGAAATGGTTTGTGGTTCACAGGTTCTTCAGCTGCACATTTGAATAGGGTATAGATTACTATATTACTGTCTTGTATTGCAGGCCAGGCTGCTTCTAGGAATGAACAATATATATATATAATCTGCTGGATTTAAGGCTTGCTAGATATATGGATTTAAGAATTGTAAAAATATTTTGACCTATCTGATCTGATCAACAATGTTAATATTGAATTCTCTTTAACTTCAATGTCGGTGCATTAGCTTGGTCTTCTTGATCTAATATTTCTCCTCCTTACATGGCATTTTCTAATTGGATAATTAATCTTCTTTAATTTTTAACTTTCTGGTGTAGTAAAACTATCTCCCAGATCCTTCTCCGTGTTATGAGTCCAGCGCAAATTATATCATGGACCGTGGTCCATGAAGCATTGTGGACCAAGGGCTGAAACGACGTCGTTTTGGTAATTTCAAATCCGTTAGATTTTAGACGGCGCTGTTAACTATCACCGGCGGCAGTTTT
>CP025651.1:17356979-17420537 GCA_003576665.1 Ipomoea trifida
CAATATTAGTTAGGCATGCTGTTCAGTTTCAGTTGATACACACTGCAGTTTCTTTCACAAACACTACAGTTTCTTTTAAAATACACTACAGTTTCCTTTGAAATACAATACAGTTTCTTTTTCATCTCTCTGTATTTTTTTTGAAATATTTATGTTTCTTTTGAAATAACTACAGTTTCTTTGAAAGACACTACAGTTTCTTTTTAAATACACTATAGTTTCATTTGAAATACATTACAGTTCCTTTTGACATATATTGTTCTAGTATGCAGGACAGTAAGAGAAATATTATAAACATATGCTTTAAATTATTACCATCAGAAACAGTGCAGGGCCACAGAAGAATGATTCTGGCTTCTTTTTCCAAGATATAGCAGAGTCAATCAAAGCCTTGAAAGTGTACTCACACCAGTTCAAGTCTTTAATCTTTGAAACGTCTCCCAGTGAGTAGAGGACCTTGTATGCTGCCTTCCTGCTCTGGTTCCCTTTCAGTAGGCTGGACACCAACATGATAACAAAATCACGCTTGAACCAATCTCCGCTGTCTCCTCTTTCGATCATCTTCGCTGGCATGCATCTCGTCAGCGGTGAACCTTTTGATACTTGCCATCGCTGCCTCCAATCAGTCAGAAGAGTAACATACTCTGGTGGTTCAGTCTCTGAAGTACCCTCTATGACAGGGTATTGTCCGTTTGGGAGCTCCAGTGTGCTATAGACATCATCAGCAGAAATTCTCATCTGATCACCTTGTAAATCCAACGAGCATTTATAGGGATCAAACTGCTCGAGTAGGTATCTTGTTAACCTACTATCCCATTCAAAAACAGTCAATGTTAGCATTGATCCAAAGCCGATGTCCTCAACTGCCTTTTGCTGTGCAGGGTTTAGTGAAGAAAGCAGTTCCCTAAAGTGCTTTGGTGACATCCTTGTTTGCATGTATTCAAGGTTAGTAATCAATGTTTTTTCTGAAGTTTTTCTTGGTTTTTTTGTTTTTTGTTGCTTTGGGATGTCTTGTTCTAGAGCCTTGCGTTTAGCACCAGATTTAGTACCCTTTGTTTTTTGCTGCTCTGGCATCTCTGCTGCTGTATCAACTTCTTTTGATTTTTTATGCGCTGCTGTTGTCTTCTTCATTTCTGCTCTGCAAACAAGATCACAAATTAACAATGATTATTATAAACAACTAGATTTCATTTGTTTTCTGTTCATAATGTTTTGTGTTCATACAGCTCATTAATTTATTTTCATAGATTTCATAGTTTTCTGGACACACAGCCCTCATGTTCTGATACACCATACAGTTTCATTTACAAAAGACTGCAGTTTCATTTAGAAAACAGATCAGTTTCTTTTTCATTTAGCTGGAGTTTCAAATGGTATTGCAGTGGAATATTTGACACCACATTGTCAGTTCTAGTTAATAAACCCTTCAGTTTCAGTTCATGAACACTACATTATCATTTCAGTTACACTATAGTTTCATTTAAGATTTTTAGGCCTTATGGAGAAACATTATACTTAAAAAGAATATAGTTTCTTTTTGAACATACTGCACTTTCCTTTACAAAACACTACAGTTTCTTTTAGAAAACACTACAGTTTCTTTTTCATTTAGCTGGAGTTCAAATGGAATTGCAGTGGAATATTTGACACCACATTGTCAGTTCTAGTTAATAAACCCTTCAGTTTCAGTTCATGAACACTACATTATCATTTCAGTTACACTATAGTTTCATTTAAGATTTTTAGGCCTTATGGAGAAACATTATACTTAAAAAGAATATAGTTTCTTTTTGAACATACTGCACTTTCCTTTACAAAACACTACAGTTTCTTTTAGAAAACACTACAGTTTCTTTTTCATTTAGCTGGAGTTTCAAATGGAATTGCAGTGGAATATTTGACACCACATTGTCAGTTCTAGTTAATAAACCCTTCAGTTTCAGTTCATGAACACTACATTATCATTTCAGTTACACTATAGTTTCATTTAAGATTTTTAGGCCTTATGGAGAAACATTATACTTAAAAAGAATATAGTTTCGTTTTGAACATACTGCACTATCCTTTACAAAACACTACAGTTTCTTTTAGAAAACACTACAGTTTCTTTTTGCAAAAACTATATTTCGACTTTGCCAGATTCATTTTATGAACAATGTAGGTTCTTTCCCAAAACAATTTCTCTTTGACAAACATACAGTTTCTCTAAATTGTTGTATTTTTATTTAATAATTTGCAGGGCATAACAGGACATCATTTAAATTGATATACTTTTACAAACATACAGTTTCAATTAGTCAAACCTACAGTTTCTTTTAGACAGAACTTGAGTTTCATTTTGAAAATACAATTGAATATTTCTACGATTCATCTGTTTTCATACAGGTAGTTCGATTTTATAAACAATGCGATTTCTTTTTCAAATCATTTCAGTGCATGCGTTGTAATCGATGTAAAATAACTGAAATTAAACTCTTAGCCCATGCATGATACATAACAATGTGTTTGCTTTGATGTATAACAAGATGTTTACCTGTTTTGAAGCTTTTTACACTGCAACAATGGTTGAAAGCTCTCGAAAATGGTCGACAATGGGCAGAACAATGAAGAGCTCCGTTGCTTGTTTGGAGAAGCTGGTAAGTTTTCTTGGCTTGGTGGAAAAGATAGTGGGGTAGTGGAGACGACAAATGACTCCTTTTCGCCGTCTCTGTGTATTGTATTAAAAAAAAAATAATAATAATTATGTCAAATCTCCCACGACGGCTTGACGTCGTGGGACGGAATAAACTGCCGCCGTTTCATTTACTAAATGAAATGGCGGCGTTTTGGGACCACGGTCCACAATGCTTTGTGGACCGTGGTCCACCATATAAGAACCGTGAGTCCAGTGGTAGACAACCGGGTGAGATGCTCAATAAAGACACACTTTGTAAGTATCACAATTTACCTATATATACTCATCATTTATTTCTAATCTAAAAACATAATAAGTCTCAATTTTATCTAATCGGTGCCCAAGCGCCCGCGTAATTTTATCTTATTTTTTATTTTTTAAAAATTTGTTTAAGTATTTTTAATTTTTTTAAAGACTAATAATTATAAACTATATAATAGTTTAATAGTTAATAATAAAATATTAAATATTAACCTAAAAAATATCTAGAGTTTGTACAATTTAGGGTTATTTCACTCAAAGCGATGTTGTTTTGAGTGAAATAACTCATTAAAAAGAAAAAGAACAATAGCTAATCGGCCGACTAGGCGGCCTAGGAGGTGCCTAGGAGGTATAGTCGGCGCCTAGGAGGCCTAAACGGTTAGGGCCTAGGCGGCTTAGGCGGCCTAGTCGGTTGCCTAGCCGGCCAGCCGCCTAAACCACCATTTAAGGTGATATGCTAGGCGGTCGACCGGTACCTAGCGCCTAGGCGACGATTAATTGGCGCCTAGACGGGATTTTTGCAACACTGGTTATATGTGTGATCATCTTTAACCCTTAAGTTATGTGCGAAAGACGATTTTATTTCTCGAACGACCAAATCCACAACTTTATTAAATGACATATTGGTGGCATGAATAATCCTGAGAAACTAAAATTGCCCCTTTGCAGATAATTCAAGAGTTAAAAATGGTTACACATATAACTTGAAGCTTCACTCTTCATTGCCGATTCCTAGAATAAAAGTTGCGGCAGCAATTTGGAGAATCAAAGAGCATCTCCTAAAACACGCAGTGGAAAACGGTAGGTGCAACACCAAAGCCGACTTCAAACTTCAATAGCTTGTCCTATTATTTATAGATTGTGATGTGGGTTGTGTAACCCTTATCCCAAAATGTTGAATCCTCAATTCCAAGGGCCCTTCATACCTCGACGTGATAGATCATTTGAAAGAATGTAAATTACAGTGATTTAATGGGTTGTGTAACCCGTTGATGTGGGTTGGAGAAACAGAGAACATCTCCTAAAAGAAGCAATGGGAAATGGCAGTTGTGACACCCATGCCGACTTCAAACTTCATACTGTAACATTTTTCCATTAAGGAAAAATAATTGGTGCAAGATAATGATGGCTTTCAATAGCCATTATGTGGTGAGTTGTAACGGTTGTAACGGTAACCGTTACAATCGTTACACAACCTATAATGATGGCCCTATAGGCTATATAAGAAGGGGTCCCCCACTGCTCAGGTTACTACTTTACACACCATCTATACTAAGACCTGAGAATAAGTGGGAGACATTCTATTGACACTCTGCAAGAATACTATCACTACCTACACTACTACCAACATCTACAACAGATTCACAAGCAACAACTATGGTCGGAGGTTAGTCTAATATGGTTAAAGCTTACATTTGGTATCATGAGCCTATTTTTCTCTGCCTAGCTGTATGATTTGTTAAGTTTGCAATTTCATATTATGATATTATGATAAATAGAATAAATTGTTATTGAAATTGCAATGTAATGTCCATTCGGATGCTCACCGGCGTACCCCATTTTCTGGCGACCTCAATCTCCGCCATAGGGCGGCACGGTCGCTTGTGCGCTCTCTTTTCCGGCCACCGCCATTGGGCGGCGGTGGATCAATGAAACAGTTTGAAAAAAAAAACTTGGGCGAAGCCTTGTTTCTCGGCGGTGGCGTCGTTTCCCGGCGAGAAGCATTGAGGCCGCTGGCTCTCTTTCTGCTTGACGGCTGCAGCTCTTTGGTGCGACGAAGGATTGAGGCCGCTGGCTCTCTCTCTTTCTTCCGCTACGTGCGCTTGTAGGTCTTGCTAGGTTTTGGTCAATTGCAGATAAATTAAGTGTTGGGCCGGGTCTGGTTATGGGCCTAACCCATTCCTAAAAAAAAAATTGGTTTTGGGCCTTTTAATTTACTATCCTCATTTGTTATATGTATATATATTTGTTTTAGTTTTTGGGCCTATTATTTGTTATTGTAATTTTTATTGCAATTTGGTAAAGTTTGAAAATTATATAGTTTTTTAAAAGAAGTTTTCACTCAAATTGCAAATTGAATTTAAATTTTATTATTTAATATGTTCATATTTGTTAAATTGCTATAATGTTTTTTTGCAATTTTTTGTATAACATGATATTTATGTTTTTGTAATATGCATATTATGTCCAATTAGCATAATATTAAACTTTTTTAATATGCAATTTATATTATGCCTTAGAAAAGCATATTTAGGAATTAGTGAAATTCCTTAGGTTATTGGACTTTAGCATATTACATAGTACATACAGTTTAGTATAACTACGGTAGTGCCTGAAGGCTAGTACATTAAGTTTAAAAGTTCACCTACCCTTAAAGCTTTTTTTCAAACGTGAACATCAAATAACACCTTCAGAACAAATATACTATAATATGAAATTGCATGACCCGGGGAAAGTTTCTTGGGAAGAAAACTTGAAAAATAGCCAATGTGCTGCAAGTTCCCTTGAAATCCTACTCTGTCTAAGGAGTTGGTTTTTAATGGGCCTTAGCTCAACCAACATTCTTGGGAGTATAATTGTAATTGCATATCATGTTAATTGCATAATTTGTTTTGCCTTTTCAAAATCTATGCCGATGCGATAGTACAATTTTAGTTGATTAAGGAGTAGCCACAGCATCCTTAATTTAATTAGTATTGTACATAAAAGTTTTCTGAAATCGCATAAAGCTTAGGCATACATTGTGATTAATCATACTTAATATAATGAAATTTAGCCCACAGACAATTTTGTTATATTTATATGATTGATCAGGTTAAAATACCAAAATATGACCATAATTTAGCCCACAGGTAATTATGTGTCGGCATATAGTTTTGGTAGTTTTTTAACATTGAGAATAGAAATTCAACCTCGTACCCATCTCATTTCTATTTAATTTTTTCCAAGGTCCATTTTGCGTAAAAATTTAGCCCACAGAAAATTTTTAAGGCATTCGGATCTAGGATATGCATCATTTACATTGGTAATGTATGCAATTCAGTTCTATCTATGCCTCAAAATTCTAATCCAAACATTTACCTTTACAGCATCTCAATCCGCTACTCACACAGATTTGAACATCGAAGTTCCAGAACTTAGGGGCGACAACTATAAAATGTGGAAGGAAACTATTCTTCTTAATCTAGGGTGGAAAGACTTGGACTACGCTATTCACAATGAGCAACCGCCTGTCCCCACTAAAGAAAGTACCCAAGATGAGGTTGCGCTATATGAGCGATGGGATAGATCCAATCGGCTCAGCACAATGTACATCAAGGCGAAAATATCTAATGGGATTCGGGGTTTCGTTAGTGAAAAGCATAAGGATGTCCGAGCATTGCTCAAGGCTATTGACGACCAGTTCGTCACTTTAGAAAAGGCTTTGGCAAGCACCCTCATCATGAGATTCTCCTCTCTTCGTCTCACTTCCGTCAAAGGTGTGCGTGAGCACATCATGGAATTGCGTGACATTGTGGCTCAACTTAAGACTCTTGGGATAGATATGTCGGATGACTTTCTCGTGTATTATGCTTTGTACACCCTACCATCATCGTACGGACCTTTTAAAATATCTTATAACATACATAAGGAAAAATGGTCTATAAATGATTTAATGACCATGTGTGTTCAAGAAGAAGGTAGATTGGTGATGGGGATGGGTGAAACTGCTATGTTTTCTATGGCATGAGACAAGTCTAAATCTGGCAAATCTCGAGGTTCCACTTCTAAGGCTAAGGGGAAAGGAAACATTCCACCTCAAGCTGACATAAAGAAGGTGCATAAGTGTTTCTTCTGTAAAAAGAAGGGACTGATAGACGCCAAAAGTACCTAATTATCTAGAACTTATTAAGTTGATTTCTTGCCAAAACAAAGCCTTAAAGAATGCAATTACGTGTTTACATGCTATTTTACTAACAAATTGCAAATGAGTTTTGTGTGGAGTGTTTTGAAGAATTCCCCCAGGTATGAAGGTTGAAATCAACTAAAAGAGAGCAAAAACCAGTAAAAGGGAGAATCAAACCACACGGGAGCACGCAAAGACCAAACCGGAAACAACAAAAGGAACGAAAATGAAGGAACCCATGCCCACGAGCACTACCACGCGTGTGACTGGCGTGGAAATATTCCAGTAACCGTCCACGCCAGCCACACGCGTGAGAGCAGGCGTGGGACGGCACCAGAATCCTGCGCGATATTTTAGTATTCAAGGGACATTTCAGCTAGGGAGAGGGAGTCTTTTGTTCATTTTTTCACTTCTCATTTTATGTTAGGGTTAGATAGGATTAGGAGAAGAAGGAGGAGCTCCTTGGATAAGAGAACTTAGATCTCCATAGCTTTGAGATCTCTTGGGTAATCTCTTTCATCAAGACTTGTTTTCTCTTTGGATTTATCTTGCTTTTCCTTTTCCTTAAAGTTATTTTCTTTTTGTCTTGATCTTGTAGATATGCTTTTCTATTTTAATGATTTGATGATGTTAAAGCCTATGAGAGGCTAATCCTTAGGATAGGGGTTAGATTGAATGGAGATTTGGTATTTATGATCTAATTTGACGAATGAGTTTGATTTCTTTGGGGAATGTTGAAATTGTGTGTATGTTTGGTATGATCTTGTTAGATCGAGGGCCCCGATCTCTTCAAGAGCCTAGGATCATCTCTTTGGCGAGATATCGCAAAGAGATGTAGCCCACTACCCACATCTCCCGCTCTCAATCTGAGAAGATGAGATCCGGAGGGAACTTGTAGACAAAGTGTTTGACAAAATTCCCCAACCGACTGAGGATTGGGAGCTTGAGTGTGACGCCACTCAGGACAATGTTCCAAGCTCCTTCAACCATGACTCAATGGAAATCAATCCTCTACCACATGCTCCAAACCAATCTCCACGATACTCTAGCCCCCATCCGCTTTTATTTACCTTTACTTACCTTCAATCTTATCAACCTTTGCACCTTTACTACTTCAATCCAACAACCTCTACATGTGTGACCTTAGTATTATCCAAACAACTCAAGATAGGAAATCCGTATATTCTCCAATTTGCCATCCGCGAGAGACACGACACTCAGGGAGTTTATGACTCTTCGTTTTAACATCCTCCATATCACACATCCTCCTCACCCCATACTCACAACCCTTGTCAAAATGGCGCCGTTGCCGGGGATGGCAAACGGTGAATTTAAAGTTTTACTATCTTAAATCATTTGGATAACTTGTTTATTTTGTTTTATTTTGTTTTGTTTAGTTGCTATCTACATTTTCTCACCCAACCACACACTACTTGAGCTAATATGTGAAAGGAGTTACCTCTTGTACTCCGATTCTTTGTCTGAAACTCTGATTGCAGGACTTCTTTGACGCAATTATGGATCCACCTCCACCTAATGATCGAACCTATCATAATTCTATGCCGTATGGAAGGAATCCCTACTATCCTTCACTACCCCAACCACCATATCCACCGCCTCAATACTATCATAATTACCCTTACCCTTACCCACCTACTTTTCCATATCCTATCCTATACCTCCACCACCAATTTATTATCATGAACAAGCTTACGTAACACAACATTTTCAACCCCAGAGATATCCTACTCATGAGATACCTCCATATTACCCTCCAACGCACTTTGATGAGCCAAACCATCCAAATTCTGAAAATTTTGCGAGCAGTGATACAACCACGAGATCCACACGCGTGTGTGCCGGCGTGGTAGCTCTCTGGAACAAATCCACGCCGAGTCACACGTGTGGTGAAGACGTGGACAGAGCCGATGCATATGCCTATTCTTCTACTTCCCTAGAACAGCCTCTTTCGCCCGAAAACAACCAAACCACCCTCGAACAACGCTTAAATGATTTCATACGAGAAACGAGGGAGGAGAATGCTAAACTCAAAGAAACTATCACTAAAGAGATGCTGGGGGAAATTCAAGAGCTTCGCCACGAAACACTCTCACCGCTCCAAACGGTTGAGAGCACACTCGCAAAGATTATGGAAATGATCCAAGTCCAAGGAGAAACAGATGTGAATGTCGTCACACTTAGAAGCGGGAGAGCACTTCTAGAAGTTGTTCTACCTCCACCACCCTCAGTCCCGACACAAGAACCAAGGATGGACTATAACAAGACTTCTAAAGCCACGCAAGTTGAACAAGCACTTGGAGACGAATTCAGAAGAGAAGAAGTATAACCGCAACCGTCTCGAAAAGGAAAAGAAATTTTGCAAGAACCACCACTTGTGCCGAAAACAAAACTTCCATTCCCTCAAAGATTCCGCACTGACATCGACAACGCCAAGTATGATAAGTTCTTACAAATGCTACGCCAATTACACATTGACATGCCATTCATTGATGCATTAGGAGAAATGCCGAGGTATGCTAAATGTCTTAAAGATCTTTTGTCTAACAAGAAGAGATTGTCTGAAACTGCTACTGTTGTGTTAGGAGAAGAATGTTCTGCAATATTACATAAGGATGTACCCCGGAAGTTAAAAGATCCGGGAAGCTTTACTATCCCTTGTAATATAGGAGGAACAACTTTTAATAGAGCCTTGGCAGACCTAGGTGCTAGCATTAATCTGAAGCCCTTTGCCCTGTATCGAAAATTGAATTTAGGAACTCTTAAGCCTACACGTATGTGCATTCAGTTAGCTGACCGATCCACCAAATAC
Source organism: Ipomoea trifida (assembly GCA_003576665.1). Classification (NCBI taxonomy): domain Eukaryota; kingdom Viridiplantae; phylum Streptophyta; class Magnoliopsida; order Solanales; family Convolvulaceae; genus Ipomoea; species Ipomoea trifida. Next base: position 17,366,631 of record CP025651.1, read on the forward strand.
CCCAGGGGTATAGTGGAAGATGTCTTGGTCCGAGTCAATAAATTCATTTTTCCAGTGGACTTTGTGATTTTAGATATGGACCCAGATGTGGAGATTCCTCTCATCCTGGGCAGACCTTTCTTGGAGACTGCTAGAGCTTTGATAGATGTGGGAGAAGGCAAACTCGTTATCCGTGTAGGAGACGAGTCCGCCAGCTTCGACGTAACCAAAATTATGAAATATCCTCTAGATGGGGATGAATGCTTTTTCGTTGACTATGTGCATGATGAGATTGATTATCTATGTGAAGTACCCAAAGCCAAGAGGCATGATTTTAATTGGGAATGTCCCATAGGAGCTAAGAATTGTAATGAAAATACTTTTGAGTATAAACTTAACTCTTTACATATTGCTTTACACCGAGAGGTCGATCGTTTTAATTTGCTTGATAATGATTGTGTTTCTGAATTTGTTGAGAATATAAACTCTGTTGGTGAAGTCTCGGAGGAAACAGTTGGAAATGACGGGGATGAATTTGATGAATTTGGGGGGGGGGGGGGGAATTTGATGATGGAAATGAGAAAAGAAAGGAGGACAGTGAGATAATGCATGATAGAGAATTAAAGCCTCTGCCTACTCATCTTGAGTATGCTTATTTAGGAACAGGGAAAGAGTTACCAGTTGTCATCGCAACAGATCTTTCAGAGAGACAAAAAGAACAACTGATAATAGTGCTGAAAAGAAACAAAGAAGCTATAGGTTGGAAGATGACTGACTTGAAAGGGATTAATCCGGCCATTTGCACACATAAAATTCTATTGGAAGAAGGATCCAAACCTGTAGCACAACCGCAGCGTCGACTTAACCCGAACACATTTGAAGTCGTGAAAAACGAGGTGATCAAACTTATGGATGTCAGAATGATTTACCCTATTTCGGACAGCACATGGGTCAACCCGACTCATGTGGTACCAAAGAAAGGTGGAATCACAGTCACTGAAAATGATAACAAGGAGTTGATTCCCACGAGGAAGATAACTGGATGGAGAGTCTGTATTGATTATAGGAAGCTCAACGAAGCCACTCGTAAAGACCACTTTCCGTTACCCTTCATAGATCAAATGATTGAGAAAGTAAGCGGGTACGGTTACTATTGTTTCTTGGACGGAATGAGTAGATACTTTCAAATTCCAGTAGCCTTGGAGGATCAAGAGAAAACAACATTCACTTGTCCGTTTGGTACATTTGCTTACAGGAGAATGCCATTTGGTCTCTGTAACGACCCTGCTACCTTCATGCGTTGCATGTTGGCTATTTTTGAAGATTTCATTGGTGATTTTATGGAAGTTTTCATGGACGATTTCACAATTTTTGGAGAAACTTTCGAAGAATGCCTTGGAAATCTGGAAAAGGTTTTGGAACGATGCCAGAAGATGAATTTGGCATTATCATGGGAAAAATGTTATTACATGGTCACAGAAGGAATTTTTCTTGGGCATAAAATTTCAAAAAAAGGAATTGAGGTTGACAGAGCTAAGACAGCAATTATTGAAACCTTGCCACCACCGCACAATGTAACATCCCTGAGAAGTTTCTTAGGACATGTGGGATTCTATAGAAGATTTATTAAATACTTCTCGAAAATCGCAAGACCGTTGACTAAACTGTTGGAAAAAGATGCAGTATTTGAATTAAATGAGGACGCAATGAAAGCATTCCAGAATTTAAAGGATGCCATGGTACATACTCCAATTCTTGTAGGACCAAAATGGGATCAACCCTTTGAGTTGATGTGTGAAGCGAGCAATTTCGCTCTTGGAGTTGTGCTAGGGCAGAAAAATGATAAGAAATTTCAGCCTATAGCCTATGCTAGTAGAATGTTGACGAAGCCACAACAAGCCTACACCACGACCGAGAAAGAACTGTTTGCAATCGTGTTTGCATTAGATAAGTTTAGATCATATCTCTTAATGTCAAAGGTCGTTATTCACACTGATCACGCAGCTATAAGATTTCTCATGGCTAAGCCTGAAGCAAAACCAAGACTAATCAGATGGATCTTGCTATTGCAAGAGTTTGACGTGACTATCGTAGACCGTAAGGGAGTTGAAAACAGTGCAGCAGATCACTTGTCAAGTCTAGAGAATAATAGTGGACCAGATATGATTGGAGATGTGAACAAGTATTTCCCGGAGGAAAAGTTGATGGGCCTCTATCTCACGCCCTGGTACGCTGATCTGGCCAACTACCTGGTCGGAAAAGAATTACCAGAGTTCTTGGATACACATGCCAAAAGAAAACTAATAGCAGAATCTCGATTCTATTTCTGGGACGAGCCATACCTGTTTAAAGTCTGTGCTGATCAAATAATTCAACGTTGTGTAACAGAGGCTGAAGGACATAAAATTCTGGGAGAGTGCCATCGAATGGGCCATCAGTCGGCAAATAGGACTGCAAGAAGAGTACTTGAAGCAGGATTCTATTGGCCCTCAATATTTAGGGATGCTCAAATTTGCGTAAGAAATTGTGACAGATGTCAACGGACTGGGAATATCACTGGGAAAGATGAGATGCCACAGAATTACATACTGGCATGTGAGATTTTTGATATATGGGGTTAGACTTTGCAGGACCATTTCCGGATTCCAAAGGTTTCAAATATATCCTTATAGTAGTGGATTACGTATCCAAGTGGGTCGAAGCAGAAGCACTACGGAATAATGATGCAAGGAGCGTGACAAGATTTCTAAAGAAATTGTTCACAAGATTTGGAGTGCCCCGAATTGTCATTAGCGATAGGGGAACACACTTCCGGAATGTGCCCATGCGGAGATTACTTCTAAAGCAAGGCATACAACATCGGGGAGGAGTTCCGTATCATCCTCAGACCACCGGACAGGTTGAGAATGCAAACAGAGATATCAAGGCCATATTGGAAAAAACGGTAGCTCGGCATAGGAAGGATTGGTTGACAAGCTTAGTGATGCACTATGGGTTTTCCGAACTGCTTATAAGACGCTGATAGGGAATACTCCATACAGATTGGTATATGGCAAAGCATGTCACCTTCCAGTTGAAATCGAGCATAAGGCGTATTGGGCCATTAAAAATTGAATGAAGATCTATTCATAGCCAGGCAGGAGCGAATGTTTCAACTGAATGAATTGGAAGAATGGCGTCTGCTTGCCTATGAGACATCCAGATCTTACAAGGAGCGATCCAAGTTTTACCACGACATGCATATCAGGAAGAACAAAGAATTCGTTGAAGGAGATAAGGTGTTGTTATTCAATTCTAAACTGCGACTATTCCCAGGAAAGCTTAAATCGAGATGGACGGGGCCATATATTGTTACAAAGGTTTTCCCTTACGGAACTTTGGAAATCATGCATCCAGAGAAATGAACTTTCAAAGTCAAAGGCCACCAAGTCAAGAAATACTATGGGATGGAAAATGCGCAGGGGATAATCCAGTGTTGCAGGCTGGTACCCTGGGATGATGAGTAACAAGATCCTCATGTCATTATCGTCGGGCTAAAGACGTTAAACGTAGCGCTGATCGGGAGGCAACCCGATATTTACTTTGCTTTATTATCATCTTTACTTTATTCTATCAAATAACCCTCCAAGTTGAAATTCCCTATTTTTGTAGATTCTATATTTACATGCAGATCTCATTGCAAGAACATGAGAGTCATCCATTCCAAGAGTTTTGAGCAACATGACAGGGGATGCTTACTAGGTCCTCTACCTCTTATCCCTTGTTTATCTATTATGTGAACCTCATGTTTTCATTTTAAAGTGTGGAAAAATGCATGTTTTGTTGTTTCTTTGTTTCATTATATTATAAGTCAACATCGAGGACGATGTTGGATCTAAAGTGTGGAAAGAGCTATGCTTAAAATGAAATTTTTCCCTAAAACAAAGCTCTATCTTGTTTGCTTGAAAGATAATCAAGCCACAAGTATGTGTTGTTATTCATTCTATCTTTGGAGAATGCTAAATCTGTGCAAAAAAAAGTTTCCTCTTTGAATAACCTCGGAAGTACCCCTTTTTTTACCCTAAAATTTTGAAAATTTGTATGCTTGTGTGGTATTCACCTCTTATTTTGTAAAGACCTTAGTTAAGGATCTCTCGAAGTGGGAGTGTGCAACCCCTAATTTCAGAAAGATAAGATTAAGCGAAGCCCGGAATTGAATAATCATAGAATAGAACATGGGGCAAAAGGAGAGCTTTCTGTGAGCATTGAGTGAAATTTCCCTTTTCCCAAAATAAAAGGCATGAGGGGTTGTTAATTCGGAGAAAAGAGTAGAAAAGGCAAAGAGGCCAATCCCGAGATAAGATACGAGGAAAGCCATCTCGCTAGGTGGTGAGCAACCATAGTCTTCAAAATACACAAATGTTATATCTGGAGTCGGTTGTTCACAATAAAATGGTCCTAGGAGATGAGAAAATTGAGATGAGGAAAGCCGCTTCGCTAGGGTTCAAGCACCCATTGCACCGTCTTCGAAAAAGCATGGAGCTCCATGTGAAGTCGGGTTGCTTGATGACGTTACCCTAGGAAATGAGAAAAATGAGTTACCGCCCAAGCCACTGGCGGAGAGAGGCCCATGGATCTATTTTCACTTACTTTTACGTTGGGCTTTGGCGACAAGGGAGGCCGATTGATTAGGTTTTGTACATCGTTCCCACTAGGGGGATCAGCTTAAGGCCTTCACACAATAAGAGGTGAATGAAATTTTTGGACTGCATGCATGACATTGTGAAAACTTCTTAACTGTCCAACTTGTGACCAACAGGGGTTTTGCTTTGTTTGAATATTCATAGCAGTGTATGGCACATTTTTATCATTCCTTGAAGATATTGTGAAGGATTCCACATCTCCTGGTAGATTGTGTTTTGAATGAATGCTAATCATTACCTTTGAGCATATCTTTAGCTTGGATACTTTTGGCATCTAAATGAGAAGGTTTTGAATGTATAATTTGCTCGCGGACGAGCAATCTAAAGTGTGGAAACTTTGATAGACGCCAAAAGTACCTAATTATATAGAACTTATTAAGTTGATTTCTTGCCAAAACAAAGCCTTAAAGAATGCAATTACGTGTTTACATGCTATTTTACTAACAAATTGCAAATGAGTTCTGTGTGGAGTGTTTTGAAGAATTCCCCCAAGTATGAAGGTTGAAATCAACTAAAAGAGAGCAAAAACAAGTAAAAGGGAGAATCAAACCACACGGGAGCACGCAAAGACCAAACCGGAAACAACAAAAGGAACGAAAACGAAGGAACCCACGCCCACGAGCACTACCACGCGTGTGACTGGCGTGGAAATATTCCAGTAACCGTCCACGCCAGCCACACGCGTGTGAGCAGGCGTGGGACGGCACCAGAATCCTGCGCGATGTTTTAGTATTCAAGGGACATTTCAGCTAGGGAGAGGCTAATCCTTAGGATAGGGGCTAGATTGAATGGAGATTTGGTATTTATGATCTAATTTGACGAATGAGTTTGATTTCTTTGGGGAATGTTGAAATTGTGTGTATGTTTGGTATGATCTTGTTAGATCGAGGGCCCCGATCTCTTCAAGAGCCTAGGATCATCTCTTTGGCGAGATATCGCAAAGAGATGTAGCCCACTACCCACATCTCCCGCTCTCAATCTGAGAAAATGAGATCCGGAGGGAACTTTAGACAAAGTGTTTGACAAAATTCCCCAACCGACTGAGGATTGGGAGCTTGAGTGTGACGCCACTCAGGACAATGTTCCAAGCTCCTTCAACCATGACTCAATGGAAATCAATCCTCTACCACATGCTCCAAACCAATCTCCACGATACTCTAACCCCCATCCGCTTTTATTTACCTTTACTTACCTTCAATCTTATCAACCTTTGCACCTTTACTACTTCAATCCAACAACCTCTACATGTGTGACCTTAGTATTATCCAAACAACTCAAGATAGGAAATCCGTATATTCTCCAATTTGCCATCCGCGAGAGACACGACACTCGGGGAGTTTATGACTCTTCGTTTTAACATCCTCCATATCACACATCCTCCTCACCCTATACTCACAACCCTTGTTAGGGACACATGAAGAAAGATTGCATCAAGTACAAGAAGTGGGTCGAGAAGAAAGGTAATCTATCCTCATTCGTTTGTTATGAATCTAATATGTCTGAAGTTAACGCTAATACTTGGTGGATTGATTCTGGTTCAACAATCCACATTGCAAACTCATTACAGGGAATGCAAAATATGAGGAAGCCGATGGGAAATGAACGGACCATCTTATTAGGAAACAAGATGGGGTCACAAGTGGAAGCTATTGGAACGTGCAAGCTTGTTTTACAGAGTGGTTTTGTATTGTTTTTAGAAAAAACATTTTATGTGCCAAGTTTCTCCCGAAACTTGGTTTCAATATCTAGACTTGTATCGATGGGATATTCATTTACTTTTTCAGACGGAAATTTTAACATTTTTTATAAATCATCTCGTATTGGATATGGTACATTGTCTGATGGTCTTTATCGTTTGCATTTACAAAACAATACCACTTATAGTTCATTGCATGTTCATTCCGGTTCCAAAAGATCAAGTATTAGTGAGAACTCCTCTATGTTATGGCATCGGATATTAGGTCGTATCTCCCTTGAACGTATAAAGAGATTAGTCAACGACGGGGTACTTAGTACTCTTGATTATACTGATTTCGAGACTTGTATAGAATGCATTAAGGGAAAGCAGACTAACAAGTCTAAAAAAGGTGCCAAAAGAAGTTCAAGCATATTGGAAATCATACACATTGACATTTGCTGTCCAGATATTGATATGCCAGGTCAGAAGTATTTCATCACCTTTATTGATGATTACTCGAAATTTACTTATGTGTATTTTATTCATAATAAAAATGAAGCATTGGATGCCTTCAAGTCTTTTAAGGCTGAAGTTGAGAACCAATGTGGGAAACAAATACAGATGGTAAGATCCGACAGAGGTGGTGAATACTATGGTAGGTACACTGAAAGTGGACAAGCACCTGGTCCATTTGCTAAGTTTCTTCAAGAACATGAGATTGTTGCCCAATATACCATGCCTAGTTCTCCGGACCAAAATGGTGTTGTCGAAAGAAGAAACCGAACGCTTATTGACATGGTGCGAAGTATGCTTAGCAACTCCAAACTTCCTAAGCTTTTGTGGGCCGACGCGCTTAAGACAGTAACATATATATTAAACCGTGTTCCAACTAAGGTTGTCCCAAAGACACCATTTGAGTTATTTAAAGGTTGGAAACCGAGTTTGCAACATATGCGAGTTTGGGGATGCCCGTATGAGGTAAGGATATATAACCCACAAGAAAAGAAGTTGGACCCAAGGACTATTAGTGGTTTCTTTATTGGATACGCACAGTCCTCCAAAGGGTATAGATTTTACTGTCCATCTCATTCGACTAGGATCGTGGAATCAAGAAATGCTAAGTTTCTTGAAAATGACATGATTAGTAGGAGGGATAGATTCAATGATTTCATTTCTAATCATGATCATATTGAATCATGTCCTTCTATGTCATCATATAGGTTGATAATAGATTCAAGCACCCCTCAAGATCACATGGGTATTGAACAACCTGTTGAAGAAATTCCACGAGATGCTGATATTATCTCAACCGATCAACCAATTCAGGAAATTCCTGAAGCGGTAATTGAACCACTAACTTCTCAAGGAGATGGTAGTTCAACTTTAAGGCGATCTGTTCGAGATAAAAGATCGGCAATTCCTAGTGATTACATAGTGTATCTGCAAGAGTCTGATGTTGGAGCTGAAAATGATCCAGAAACGTTTTCACAAGCCATAAATTGTAAAGAGTATGATTTATGGTTTGATGCCATATGAAGGAAGAAATGAATTCTATGCGGAGCAATGGGGTTTGGGACCTTGTTGAGTTGCCTAATGGGGCCAAGGCCATTGGCTGTAAATGGGTCTATAAGACTAAAAAGGACTAATTAGGCAACATCGAGTGATACAAGGCTAGGCTTGTTGCTAAAGGATTCAATAAAAAAGAAGGAATCGATTACACGGAGACCTTTTCTCCTTTATCAAAGAAATATTCACTTCGCATAATCTTGGCTTTGGTTGCACATTCACTTCGCATAATCTTGGCTATGGTTTAAAACAAGCCTCCCGCCAATGGTATATCAAGTTTGACAAAGTCATTTCATCATATGGTTTTGTTGAATGTACTCTAGATCATTGCATATACCAAAAGACAAGTGGGAGTAAAATTTGTTTTCTTGTTTTATATGTGGACTATCGCAGGAAACCTATATCAACAAAGTCTTAGAAAGATTTCGGATGAAGGATTATTCACCGAGTCCAGCTCCTATCGTGAGAGGTGATAAATTCAGTTTGGAGCAGTGTCCAAAGAATGATTTTGAAAGAGAATCCATGAAGAATATTCCCTATGCTTCGATTGTCGGTTGTCTCGGGTATGTTCAAGCCTATACTAGGCCGGATATCGCCTTTGCTGTTGGAATGCTGGGACGATATCAAAGTGATACGGGTTTAGACCACTGGAGAGCTGCAAAGAAGGTTTTGAGGTATCTCAAAGGTACCAAGGATTATAAGCTTGTGTTCAGGAAGGTGAACACTTTGGACATTGTTGGGTACTCTTACGCGAACTTTGCCGGTTGCGTTGATTCTCAGAAATAAACTTCAGGAAACATTTTCATTATAGCCGGTGGAGCTATTTCATGGAGAAGTGTTAAACAAGCCCTTGTCACCACTTCAACCATGGAAGCCCAGTTCGTTTCTTGTTTTGAGGCTACATCTCAAGGTGTATGGCTTAAGAATTTCATTTCAGGGCTTAGAATTATGGATTCTATTTCTAAGCCGTTAAAGGTTTATTGTGACAACTCAGCTGCAGTCTTCCTGGCTAAGAACAATAAGAGTGGGAGTCGAAGCAAGCATATCGACACCAACTACTTAGCCATAAGGGAGCGTGTTAAAGATAAGAAAGTGGTCGTTGAGCACATAAGCACTGAGTTGATGCTTGCTGATCCCCTGACTAAAGGCATGCCACCATTCAAGTTTAAGGATTTTGTTGAAAAAATGGGACTTGCGCCCACTTGGTAAAATTTGTATACATACAGTTATTGTTATATTAAATTCTTAAAGCATTTAGATATTTTCTCGTTATTGTATTGTGCACACATTTTGTTGAGAAAATATATTTTTGGACCTGGAATAAACATAAGGTTTATCCATTAAGTTTTGATTACCACAAAAATGCTTAGAAGACAAGTAACATTGTGATTATAGTAGATGCTACTCACATTAAGAGAACGTATCTCTATAGTTCATGTTTCTTTGTTTTCTTTGAGTTTGTACTTGCACCAAGTGGGAGAATGTAACATTTTTCCATTGAGGAAAAATAATTGGTGCAAGATAATGATGGCTTTCAATAGCCATTATGTGGTGAGTTGTAACGATTGTAACGGTAACCGTTACAACCGTTGCACAGCCTATAATGATGGCCCTATAGGCTATATAAGAAGGGGTCCCCCACTGCTCAGGTTACTACTTTACACACCATCTATACTAAGACCTGAGAATAAGTGGGAGACATTCTATTGATACTCTGCAGGAATACTACCACTACCTACACTACTACCAGCATCTACAACAGATTCACAAGCAACAACTATGGCCGAAGGTTAGTCTAATATGGTTAAAGCTTACACAGACAACTAGATTTATCATTTAATAGATTAAGGCATGACAAGTTAAGCACCTTGTGCTCAGATGGCATGTAGTGATTTTCCTATATGGAAGGTCATGAGATCAATGCTTAGTGGAGTTCTCTTAAAAAAAACTGAGCAAAAGTCTTTATTTGAAGCTAAAATTTAAATTACACAGTTAATATTTTTAAAAATTTTACATGCACAATAACAATCATGAAAAAAAAATTCTAGCTGCTTTTCTATACGCATAATATTTTTTTTATCATTTTCTTTAACAATCATGAAAAAAAAATTCTAGCTGCTTTTCTATATGCATAATATTTTTTTTATCATTTTCTTTTTCTTTTGAGGTTGCATTCTGTTGGGAGAAGGAATATTATTAGCTTGTCTTAAAATCACTTTGTTTAATCATTTGCTTTTTCCCTAAACTAGCTCTTCTGCTATTTTGTGCATTAATCTTTCCATTGAATGATTCGTAGCAAATTTTACTTTGGGCCATGGTGGATGTAGTAGCATGGATCACAAAGTAAAATGACATCATTGAATTCTAATTTTAAAAATGAAAATTTTCGTTACCATTTTCCTAGTTCAACATTACCGACTATAATGAAATTACATTGTGCATAAAATAAAAATTGCTTTACATATTAAATGTTTATTGTTAAGTAAAACTATAGTTTAATTAGAATGATACTTTGATGTGTTCCAAAAAAAAATAATGATGTTTTGGTAGTACTGTACGTAATGAAACTACAATGTGTATAAAATGAAACTGAATAATAGGTATCACATATTGAGTGTATATTGTTAATTAATGAAACTGTAGTTAAATAACAATGATATTTTAGTGATATTGTACTGAAATTGTAATGTGTATTAAATTAAACTGAATAACATGTCTCACATATTTAGTATATATATTGTCAAATGAATTGAAATTGTAGTTGAATTAGAATTATACTATAGTTGTCAAAAATCTTGTGGTCAAGCGGCATGAAGTGACAAACGACGATATTTTGACCATGGTCCACAGTAAAATTGTTTTATTTCGTACAATGCAAGATGAACCTTGATTCATCATATAATTTATTGAGATGTATTAATCAGACACTCCGTGTTTGACTCGTGGAATTAGACAATGAAAATACCTTAAGCAAATTAAAAATGATCTGACCACATTAAACCATTATTAAATTTTATTTAATTATTTGCTTAAAATTATAAGTATTTTACTATTAGGAATTTAGGGTGTGTTTGGAAGCCCGAAAAATGACTTCCGAAAATCATTTTCCGGGCTTTGGGTGTTTGGCAAGCATTGGAAAACCCAGTCAACGGAAACCATTTTCCGTTGACTGGGGAAAATATGGCTCATTTGGCGGAAAATGACTTCCGCCAAATTTGGGCGGAAGTCATTTTCCGCCCACAACAACACACACACACATCACCGTTTCTGGCGGAAACCATGGTATGGTTTCCGCCGGAAACCAAGTGCTCTGGTTTCTGGTTTCCGGCGAGAAACCAGAGCACAGTGCTCTGGTTTCTTGTCGGAAACCAGAGCACTGCTCTGGTTCCCGGCAAGGAACCAGATGCTCTAGTTCCTCGCCGGGAACCAGAGTGGTTTCCGGCGGAACCCAGATTAGGTTTCCGCCAGAAACCGGGGGGGTTTATTTTAATTTTAATTATTATTATAAATTATAAATATTATTCTAAATATAATTATAAATATTTTAATATTTTAAATAAAGTATTAAAAATATATAATTATATATTTCTATCCATTTTCCGGAAAATGAACCAAACACACAAATACAGTTTTCCAGAATGCATCCAAACACTGAAAATTAAACCATTTTCCGGAAAATGACTCATTTTCCAGAAAACATTTTTCAGAAGTCATTTTCCTGCTTTCCAAACACACCCTTAGTTTTTCTTTTAATGACATGGCTACTATCCGAGGGTATGTAGAAGGTAAATTTTACATTTTTTACTCTTGTTTAATAATTTAGAAATTACAAAAAAAAAAAACAAAAAAAAAAAGATAAATTGTACAAGAAAGACCATAAGCAACAGACTCGATTGAGAGTGGAGTTGTTAACGAATCAAACATGAACGAATAGAAGTTGTTTGTATTCGTTTGTTAAGTGTTCATTATTAGTGTTTGTTAATATTCACGAATATGTTTGTTAACGTTCTTACGTTCATAAACGCTAAATAAACAAATGCATGCACATGTTCATGATAATAATTCGTTTGGGCACAAGAAATACTAGTCTATGTTCACAAACAATAACCAAACAAACAATATAACAACTATAAAAATAATTCAAATTAAATAAGTCAAAAAGTAACATCTAATATCAAAGTTAAAATACGAAGTTCTAACACAAATTGTTTGTTCACATTACAAGCCAAAAACATAAGATATTTAGATTCCATATCCAGCATCCCAATAAAATTAATACCAGGTGTGTGGTTTGTGTATTTAAGGTGCGCCATTTTAATGCTTAAGGTGCGTAACCGCACAACCGCACGGAAAGTTATACTTGCACTTGAACCCTTCCACACACACACAAACATATGTTTGTGTGTGTGTGTGTGCGTGTGTAGGCTTAAGTGCTTACACTAAACGAGCTTATTCATGAACATTATTAGACGAACACAAATGAGTTTGTTCATGAATTCTTAGCAAATGAGCCTACAAATGTTTAAACACTTATTAACAATGACGGATCCAGAAAATCAACTAAGTGGGGGCGAAGTTTAAATAATGTTAGAAATATCAATGACAAAATATCAAACAACCATAATAAGGTTAAAATACAAAAAAAAAAAAAAATTGCAATAGAATGTTTTATATATATATATATATATATATATATATATATATATATATATATATATATATATATATATTACATGATAATTAGGGTCAAAATATGAAATATAATCAATTAGATAAAATAATTTGAATAGAAAAAATATTATATTCATAAATACTTTTTAATTTTAATTTCTTTTAGTTAGATCAATTTTTAGTTTCTCTAAATTAATTGGGATACAATGAAGTATAATATAAAAACTTTTATACTACATTAATTAAATGATTATTAAAAAGTAGACTAAACGAGCATTTAATTTGTTAATTAAATGATTCATAAAAGGTAGACTAAAAAAATATTTAATTTATCTTGTGAAAGAATGAAAGAGATAAAAAAAAACGAGAGAAATTAAGAATAAGTGTTGCTAATGAGATTTGAACCTGTGACATACATCAAGTTTGGAGTTCAACCAAGCTACTCAAACTATTAATAATTTGAACATAAATATATGTTTTATATAAAATTTAATGCTATATTTTAATAACAAAGATCTTAGGTTTGAACCATTTACGTACTAATTGATTTTAATAAGAAAGATCTTAGGTTTGAATCTCATTCTAATCAAAGTTACCATAATTAAATTCATCGCTCTATTTTACTCTTATTAAATTAAAATAAATTAGTAACTACAAAAAAATTGATACATATGCATTTCTTTAATTTAAAATATGTGTATAATGCCTTTATTTAAAAAATTTATTATGAATAAATTAAATAAGAAAAATAATTTTATTAGTTATATTGTCTTTATTTTTCCAATGCAAAAATTCTTTACATCCAAATTCATCAATTGATATACAAAAATTCTTTACATCCAAATTCATCAATTGATATGCATTACATTGTTCATTTTTTTTTTACACTCTATTGTAATTAAATATCAAAGTTATAATACAAATAATGTTATATATTTATTTACCAAGTATTTTATTTATGCAATGAAGAAAATTAAAAAAAATAGTTTGACACCAATCATATTAACTACTTGGGAGATTTGTTGACAAAGAGAGTACGTATTCAAATAAACCAAAAAATTGAAGCAGGAAACTAGCTCGTAATATCTTTGGACTATATCATATTTAAAATTTTCAATTGTTTACTATTTTATCTATTCTTATTCATTAAGCTATGGATTTCTTTATCCACAATAACTCATTCAACAATAATGGTTGAACCAAATGAACCCCGAGCAGAACACCTAAAGGGCCGATATGCTTTTATGTTGATAATAATATGTAAGTGTTAATTATATCATTATTTTACATAGCTATATGTGTATATTTAAAACTCGTTATTAAAATTGCCAATGTAGGACAATAGAACATCGTAACACACTTTGATGCATTGAAAAGATGTCGAAACTGTTAGGAATATATTAGTGTTAGAGTCCTAGTTGGTGTCTACTATAGTCTTGTGTATTTATTGTATTGATCAGTATAATTCAAGTACAATAAATACACAAGACTATAGTAGACACCAACTAGAACTCTAACACTAATATATTCCTAACATTACAACAATGCTGCAATCAATTTAGAAAACCTAGAAAATGAAGAAATATCAAAATAACCATCATTGATTCATTCACTTATCCTGTATGTAAAATACTTATTGTGCATTCATTAAATATATTATCACTAATATAAATTTACAATTCATTTCATCTTCTAGACTCAACTTGCTTAGATTACATGCAATTACACAAAATCAACATCAACCTTCACACAAAAAATACTTGGTATATAGGATGTAATCACTATTTTAAAAAAAAAAAGTTTATGCACAAAGTGAGAAAACAATTTAACTCGAAGGTTAATATCAATTCAATAACAATTAAAAAAAAAAAAAGCACACACACACAGAAAACCAAGTACTACACTCATTCCTACTAATTCTAAAAATATGAACTTGATAATGAACATATGCAAAATGGATGTAAAAATTATTAATGAAATTGAACACGTTGCAACACCAGTATTCGTACTACCCCAGAGTTATTGTTATTACTATCAAGTAAACAAGTTATGAAAATAAAATAAGAGGTTCTACTTATGAACCTTATACATATATAATAAATATTAATATTTTATTCAATACTTCCACATGAAACATATAGGGGAACAAACTAACTACCACTGCAAAATATCAATAGGTGCTTGCAAGATCAAGAATTTATAGTACAATTAAGATCTCAGTCATATACATAACAAGGAAAATCCACAGCTTTCTACACTATAATCTCATTTCAGGACGTTGTCACCTATACTACCGGCAGTAACCCAATTGCAAACAACACACTACCAACAAAAAGAAAGAGGATAAATAGTGAAGATGAAAACAATGATAATATTACTCAAAAGAGAATTAAGGATGCTAAGAAAAATTCAAACCAAAAGTAGTATTTATTTAGACGATCATTTTTAGACCAAGTATTTTGACTATCGATTTTACAAAGTTGCAAACATTTATTTAATGACAATTATAATGAATTTATTATATTATCATGTATTCATATGCTTTGAGTTACATATTTAAATAAACAAATTCAAGATTCAATTACCTATGTATGAATTTCTCCTATATAATAATATTACATTAATATACTTTCAAATATTTATTTAAATATAAACATTGACGTCAACCCATTCGAATTTCTCCTATATAATAATATTACATTAATATACTTTCAAATATTTATTTAAATATAAACATTGGCGTTAACCCATTCGCTATAACTGTCCAGACTTCTTTCGCATTCCTCCACTTTCTCAGAATGTGCTCTGCAGTTTCGGATTCACCAGGGCAGATGTCGCAGTTGTCGTCATTCGTAATACCTCTTCTCTTCATTTCAGCCTTTCCAAGTATTCGATTATGGAGAGCCGTCCATAGGAAGGTCTTCATTTTATTGGGGGGTTTTGACATTCCAAAGTTTGGTCCAAACTCTTTCCTGCAGATTATTCTCGATGCCCTTTATTAGTAAATAAGCAGAGTTATTAAGGTTTCCTTAGTCCAATAAAGCTCGTCAACACTGTCATCTTCATCCATAATCATCGCTTCAAGGAGCTCTTTCGTAGTATTCGTGATGTCGGTTAAGGTCTCCCATTTCTATCCCCTGCTATCATCCCAGAGATCCCTGACCTTAGTGTTAGTATCACTTGGTGCCATTTGATCTCTTCTTGTCCTCTTCAAAGGCTGATCATGGATCCACCGGTCTTCCCAGAAGCGCGTGTCCCTCGCACGTCTAACCATAAAACGACTTCCTTGGTGCAGGTATGTGAAAGCAAGTGAAATCCCCTTCCATCCATTGGAGCATCTTTGTTTGGGCGCAATACATTCCATCCTAGTTTTACCTCTAGCATATTTTTCTTTTAAAACTTTAACCCAAAGACTACCTTTTTCAGTAAGGAACCTCCACCCAAGTTTCGTCATAAAAGCCATGTCCATTTCTTTAGATGATCGGATGCCTAGGCCCCCTTCAGTCTTCGGCTTAGTAACAATCTCCCAGTTCACCAGGTGGCACTTGCGCTTCTCAGGCATGCTTCCCCAAATGAATCTGTGAATCTTTCTATCAATAGCTTCACAAACCCAGACGACATAAGCATTGTCTCCATGTTGTAATATGGAATAGTTTGCAGCACAGTCTGGGCAAGGACTTGTCGTCCAACTAATGTCAAGAACTTAGTTTTCCAACCATCAAGTCGCATATCTATCTTATCCAATAATGGAGCAAAAACATTATTGTTGATTCATCCATGGATAGAAGGGACCCCTAGGTATTTCCCAAGATTGTTTGATTGTGGAATGCCTGCGAGGTTAGTGATCCTAACTGCAAGTTCGTTGTTCACATTTTTAGAAAAGAGGATCTGAGATTTGTTTAGACTTACCTTTTGAGCCGAAGCTTTACTAAATCTCTCAAGACAACTCTTGATGGTGATTATTTGTTCCTCGGAAGCATTAGCAAATAAAACTAGATCGTCCACAAAAAATAGGTGAGTTAAACAAGGTCCATATCTGGATAACCTAATTCCTTTCCACTTTCCTTGTTCGACCTCTCCCTTTATCAGGTGGCTTAACCACTCCATGCAGAGGACAAAGATGTATGGGGATATCGCGTCTCCCTGTCGGATACCCCGGGTTGGCACAATCTGGTTGAGTTGCTTTCCATTCCATAAAATCCGCATCTTAGAGGATTCAACGCAGGCCATGATGTTTCTTACCCAGTTATTATTCATACCTACATCTTCCAAGGTATCCCTAATGAACTCCCAGTTAAGCCTATCGTAGGCTTTTTCTAGATCATTTTTTAGCACCATATAGTTGTTCTTCCCTTTCTTTGAACGCATACGGTGGAGGACCTCCTGGTAAATAAGGATGCTATCCGTGATTTGGCGACCCGATACAAAACTGCATTGCTCTGCCCCAATAACCTTCTTCAGAATAGGTTTGATGCAATTAGTAATGGTTTTAGTAATGATTTTATATATGACATTGCAAAGACTAATCGGGCGAAAATGATTGGCACTGCTAAGGCAGTTATTTTTCGGGATGAGGGCGATTAGAGTGTTGTTGATACTATCTTCCATCTGGCCATTCACCATGAAATTAACAACTTGTTTGAAGACTGACGGGCCAACAATCTGCCAGGCTTTTTTGATAGAAGCAAGCATGAAACCCATCCGGTCCCGGAGCTTTGAGTGGATCCATTTCAAAAAGAGCGGCCTTAACCTCTTCCATAGTGATATCCGCGTTGAATGTGCTCCAATCCTCATTGCTAAGAGTAGGGAACTTATTCTTAAGAGTATAGCTGCAATCAGGCTTCATGTCCTTGGTAAAGATATCGCTAAAATAACTCTGGATCAAATTTTAAACCTTGTTGTCATCCATCACCGGTCTCCCTTCTTCATCCAAGAATTGGTATCTCCCCCTTCTGGCCCGCTTCTTAATAGTGGCAGCCTGATAATACTTGGTGTTGCGGTCCCCTGACACAATCCACTCTTCTTTAGCCTGTTGGAACCGCAACAATTCCTCTTGGTGTAAGACCTAGTCCAGATCTTTTCTGATTCTTTTTTCAAGTTTTATCAAACCAGTGTGGCCCCCGCGGTCCATGTGTTTTTGAATTCCTTCGAGTCGTTTCAAAAGATTCCTCTTTTTGTGATGAATATTTCCAAAAGTAGTTCTGTTCCACTCATTGAGTTTAGCTGCCATACTGTCTTTGTTATTCCAGACATCCTTGTTGGTGTTCCAAGTTTTTTGGATGACATGAATAAAGCTTTTGTGACTCACCCAAGCTCCCTGGAACATAAAATCTCTTTGTTTTCTTACAACAGGTTTGTCCACCTCGATTAAAATAGGGCAGTGATCAGAATTAAGGGTCACAAGGTGGGTGACTTTAGTGTTCCAAGGCTGCTCAATCTAATCATGCGAGCTTAAAGCCCGGTCAAGTTTAGCTCCCTTAAATGTGTCTTTTTCATTTCCCCTTTTCCAAGTAAACTTTTGTCCCATGAATCCCAGGTCTAGTAAAGCTTTCTCAAAAATCCGGTTTTTGAAATCGCCATTTATGTGCAAGCCCGGATTCTTCGAATTAGAAATTTCATCATTGCTAGCGACCGCGTTAAAGTCTCCTGCAATTAACCAAGGGCCATTCACTTTAACTTTGCTTCGGCTAAGTGTGCTCCAAAGGCTTTTGCGAAGGTAAAGGTTGGGGCTACCATATACGACCGAGAAATTCCAATATCTACCAGAGGATTCCTTGACATCCATGCATGTGCATGAACTGAGGGTGGGAGGTGATGACACTAACATTAATCTCATCTTTCCAAAGTACCCAAATACCGCCACTAAATCCAAGGGCCTCAATCCTAGCCCAGTGACCATATCCCAGCTTAAAACAGATTGTGTCCGCATTATTGCCCGACGTTTTGGGTTCAAGCAAGCAAAACATATCTGCATTGTGGTTCTTAATAAACAACTTGGCAGCTCTAAGAAAACTCTTAGATGCTGCCCCTTGGCAATTCCATGTGATAATCTTCATAAAACAAGACCAAAGGTGAAACAAAACCAAACAAGACGCCAATAAAACACACAAAGGAAGCGAGGGGCATCAAAGTTCCACATCCATAACACCCATGGCTGGGGTGTCCAGGCTATCTTCAAATCTCTCATTCTCAGACGAGCCAGTCTCAATATCATTAATGATATTTGGCGGATCCTCATGGTGCTCCATAAAATCTGTAGAATCAATTTCCAATCTTGTTATTGTATCATTTTGATCTTCCTTGATAATCTAGACAGTTTTCCCTCCAAATTTGTTACCCGTGACCAATGTGTGTTCATTGGCAGCCCCTGCTTGGTTGCTGTGTCTTTCTTGTTTGTATTTTTGTTGATTTTTGGTCCCACTAGACTCAACCAGATCATATTGTTTTTTATGTAAACCATAGGTATTATTTCCTTGGATTTGTTTCTCAGACACTTGAACTGACTTTCTTCGCCCTTTGTTCATTACTGCTTTGCTGGAAACATTGCTATGGTTCAGGAAATTCTCACTGTTAATTTTGATAAGTGCTTATTTGTCTATATTTTTTCCCATTTCACCAAGTTATTTTTCTTATTGGTCATTTCAAATTTAATGAGAGTATGACTAAATTGTGTTGTTTTGGAAGGATTTTGGATTTGGAAGCAAATATGAATATTTTCATGCATTTTGAAGGGAACTAGAGTCAAAAGAAACATTTTAGATGCATTTGGAGTCAATGAGAGCCAAGGAGAAGCTATGGAGATGGGTGCAACACTTCCAAGGGAGCCTAAGAGTTGTATTTTCAATGGTATTGGTCATTTGGGCAAACTAAAACAAAAGAGAAGCAAAAGGTCAAGGTGTTGAAATTTCTGCACGTCGACGTCTTAGTGATTGGACGATATCGTAGCCTATAAATGTCCAAATTAAGTCATATTTGAACCGTTGAAAAGAATACTTCAAGGTCTACAACTTTGCCAGAGATACAAATTTCGTAATTCTGAACGGAAAATGGTGAAAACAGCCTAGAAGTCAAAGCAGCTGCACAGAGTTCGGAAATGCAATTTCTGGAGAGGAGGCATCCGGCCGGATGCTATGTGACACCCCAACTTTTCACAACCTGAGATAGTTAAAACTTAACACAAAAGCTGTCTATCTCAACCATAAAACATAACATAGCGGAATCGAATTAAAACTTAAGGGGCGTCATGCCACATCTAGGTAAGAAAGCACGGCCTAGATGCACAGGCTAACCATAAACTGATCCAACTGTAAAACCGTAATCCTCAAGTAATATCAAAACATCAAGAACTAAAGGAGAGTATATAAAATCTCATAGCGGCACACAGGCCCAATGTAACCCCTCGTCATTTCCGGATCAAATTAAAGTTCGAGGAATATATTCTTAAGTTAAAACATGCCTGAGATGAGTGACCGAAGCATCAAAAGAATTTTTATAAGGAAATATAGTTGTTATTAAGCTGCGATCTACGTACCGGTCACGAACCGTAATAATTTTAGAAATTAGTGTTCGAACCCGTTTGTCCTCAGAAATGGATTTTTAGACACCCTACTATTATTCTGGAATTTCCTAAATTATTAGATTAGCCCATAGCAGTCAAAAATTATTTGTGATCGTACATCGCGAGATTTCGCGGGATACCGAATCTAGACCAATTTAGAGTTTTAGACTGGAATTAATTTTTGGTTTCGAAAATTATTCTGTTTAAGTTATTTTCTATCAAAAATTCATCTGTTTTAATCCCAAGCAGTCTAAGTTAAGATATTTTGGATTATTTTATTCCAATTTAAGTTTGATCTTATCACATAGGCTTGGACTAGTCAACTAAGAGTGGGTAGTTATAAGGCAATTTTTTTTCTTCTTCCTTGTGATTGCCGAAAAGAAAGGGAAGGAAAGAGAGAAGAAAATCCTCCATTTTCCACCATTGTAGCTTGAGCTAATTTCTTCACAACACCAAGGTTTAGTAGGTAAAATTTCAATATTTCTTAGTAATTAGCTTTGTTTCTCTCCTTAGTTTCATAATCTAAGTTTTAATTCTTGAAATATTGTTGTTATGATGTTGATCCCAACCATAGGGTTTCAAGAAAAATTTGGGGGAAAATTCATTCAACACTTCCTAAGTGATTCTATTCATTTTTAGAGGTAAGTTACCCCTTTATTTGGATCAAGGCTACTCAAAATAGGTTTATGGTGAATTAATTGCCATTTCTTGAAATTGTTGCAACTTATGAACTATTTGTGTGTCTTGATCATGTTGTGTACCTAAGTTAGGGGTTAATTATATATGTTAGGTGTGTATATGGTGGTATTATAGTTATGTGTTGGTATATACATGATGGTGAAGGTGGTATATCAAGAATGGATACATATATGTGGATAGATGTAGTGAAAATGGAATAAAACCATCGAAAACCAGCACTGCCTGTGTACTTGTCCGAATTTTTTTGCCATCAAAACCTTGGAATTTGAGTTTGTTGTCTTGAGAAAAGTTGGAGCCCTTCAAGTTTCCTTTCCAATGCCGTTGGAATCACCTCATTTGGACTTTCCTACCTCAAGATATGACCAAAATACCAAACTGTGGTCAAAATAAGAAAACTGTGTCGGAACCTCAACTTTCAGTGCTAATTTGACCCCTGTAAATGCCTTTTTAGACTTTGATTTCTTCTAAAGAGTTGTAGCCCTTTGAGTCTTCTTTCCAATGGTCCAAGAATCAACTCAATTGGACACTTATAGCCCAAGATCTGACCAAATTACCGAACTGTGTACAAACATGCCCAAAATACTGCATGCTACTCTTCTATATGATATATATATATATATATATATATTTATATAGAAATATATATGATGTATTATGTGTTATGTATTATGTATTATGGATTATATTATATGCCGTATGACCAAGTATTATATTCATGAGTATGTGTACGTTTATGTGATATATTTGTATAAGTATGAAAAGTGTATTGTGAGTTTGAATAAGTTGATAAAGTATGTAGTAAGTATAAGAAAGAATTGGTGATAGTAAGCATGTCATGTAAGTAGTTATTGTGAACCTATGTATTACGTGTTAAATGTTTAAGTTATAGGTACGTATGTGTGAAGATGAAGTCTTGTTGGAACCAAAGTCTTGAATGTCTATATTGTGCTCGGAAGAGTTAAGCATGAGTTGTCGTGAGGATGGTCCGTGCGAGTGAATGTTTAAAATGAATAAAACCTTAGTTTCAAGAAGTTACGAGGACCTTGTTGTCTTTTTGCCTCGGGCTATAATTACCGAAGGCCGTCATTGATATACGTACGATTGTATTCGTACTTTGGCGAAGTCTATTCGCCGAGTCTCTACGTCACTCATGGTCCAATGGTAGTGGGGGTGTGCACACTTAAGCGTATTGACTCCGTCGTCTCCGGGTTGGTGTCATTTTAATGGACCTAGGCGGGGCCACACTAGGGGCCATTCTAATGAACCATCGTCCAAGGAACCGAGAAGAGAACTTGGGTAGTGACCGCAAGCCCCTGTTCCAGGTTCAATCGGTCAACAACAAGGAATATTCAACTTTTCCTATAAGGCCTCATACTTTGAAATGAAACTAAGTCGAGTTTTCATAAGTAATGGTTGAACCAATGTCTGTGATGAGGTGTATGATGTCTATGATGAGATGTGTAATGCTATGATGAGATGTATGATACTAGTTCCAAGAAACTAGACGTTTGATGTCTGAGAATTGAGAAATGGTATAGTTGTCAGGTGAAGTTGTGGAAATTCGCGTGTGATGTGAATATGATGAACTGTATGCTTATTTGTTTATATTATGGTAACTTACAAGCATGAAAGCATGTCAATCAATAGGAATTCTATGCTATGGTCAATCGGTAAGTTAAATCATCTTTACCTATAAATGAGAAGCTTATGGGTTCTTACTTAGCCGTCGTGCTAACGGGTGCTTCATTGTGCCCTAACAGATGACGTCTAGCGTCAGTTTTGCAGCCGGTGAGTCCCCGTGGTGTTGCTCCTGCCAGCCCAGTTGTTCCGGATCTCCCTCCCTGTGTTTTGGGTTTTGTACTGTTGGGAATGATTCCCCGTTGGTGTAGATATCTTTTGGTGACCCGAGTATTAGTCAACTTTAGATAGTCGGGTTGGGGATAACCCAAAGTTGTGATTGTGGGCCCGTTGGGAAACTTTTGTAAATCTCTTGTCAGATTAATATGTATTTTATCTATTATAGTTTGTTGGTTAGTATGAAT
Organism: Ipomoea trifida; assembly: GCA_003576665.1. Classification (NCBI taxonomy): domain Eukaryota; kingdom Viridiplantae; phylum Streptophyta; class Magnoliopsida; order Solanales; family Convolvulaceae; genus Ipomoea; species Ipomoea trifida. The sequence continues at coordinate 17,389,506 of CP025651.1, forward strand.
GTTAAGTATACTTCCCTTAGCCTGTGCACCTGGAGTGGAATTTATCATGGGATGATAGAATTCACTCTGGGTGTGGCGGTGACTACTCCGGTTGACCGGTAGAGCCGAGCCGGGGTGTTACACCCAAAGCATAAGTCTAAAAACATAACGACTATCTAAGCCTTTTCATACGGGTATATCTCTATCGCGCTCACGCTTAGACTTTATCGCGAACCTGGCAAAACACACAAGGAACCATTAGCAAAAGACTGCTAAGTAACCACCATTCACACCCGCAAGGAAGTATAGATATACATAAGGTTGTAAATAAGTTTACACACCCATATAGAATATACACTCCAACAAACTGCTCTTTAATTAAAATCGGATACTCAACAATGATAAACTGAATGAATCACAAACCAAGACTCCTCCAAACGAAACCAATATTCAATAACGAATGTATAAGACAACAAGTCCATAAACAAGATACCAACTGAACCATAACTCCAATAAGACAATCATAAAGGAACCAACCAAACCATAACAAGGAACAACAAGATATCAACTGAAATACAACTTAACCGAACAATCACAAGGAAACTCACGAATACATAATACCAAGAAAGAACTCCCAATTCCAACCTTCAAACCACCATACCAACCCTCATGCCAAACACCAACCCAAAAGTTAGTTCACAGGGGTAGAAACCCAATCACAGAGGCCATGAATGCCCAAGCACAGGGGTATAAACCCAATCACAGGGACCCAAGTCCAATCACAGGGGTAGAAACCCAATCACAGGGACCAAAGTCCAATCACAGGGGTAACAACCCGATCACAGGGACGAAAGTCCAATCACAGGGGTAATAACCCAAATATAATCAATAATAACACAGTTAGTTCACCCATCAACCACCAAGAGATACTCAAAGATCCACCGCTCCATATTCATACTCCAACTCAGCCCCAAGAACAACCAATCAGAGTGTTCATCTCAACTATGAACACGAACCAACTCCCAGATAATTTAATCAAGGATTCACAAAGCAAGAGATTCAAAAGATGGACCAAAAGATGTGACTAAATACTCCCAAGACATGGTAGAACATCCCATAAAACATTCCAACAAGGTTCAGAACAAGAAGAGGAACAATCAAGCAACAGATCACAGAACAGTCTCTGGAATCAGAATTCTGCGAGAACCTGCGGAACACACAGGCGGACCACTGCCCTCCGCCACTCACCTCCGCAAGAAGGGAGCGGATCCCCTCAACGGATCACTCACCTCCATTAGCCTCCTCCGTCTTGGTCTTGCGGAAAGCCTCAGCGGATTACATTATGCCGCTAAGGTCCTCCGCTAGGCCAAAACTACACTCCCACTCCCAGACTTCGGCTCAGACACGAATAAAAGTTCCAGAATGCGAAAATAAGATTATAATACACAGTTGCAACTCACAGAGGCCAAATAACATGGAATCAAAACCAACAAATGCTCATAAACATCAATAGGCAAAGGATCAAGACACAAGTTCATGAATCCATCAAACACAAATTCCAAAATCAAGAACAAGGCTAACATTCAAGAAATTTCAGGATTCCAACACCAAATAATGTGACACCCCAACCTCACACAGGCTGAGATAGATAAAACTTAACACAACAGCTGCCTATCTCAACCAAAAACCATAACATAGCGGAAGCGAATTTAAAACTTAGGGGCATCATGCCACATCTAGGTATAAACACAGCCTAGATGCACAGGCTAATCATAAGAATCAAACTAAGCTGTCATATAAAAGATAGAATAGAATTCCTCAAGTCATAATCATCGAAACCCAAGTGCTAGTCAAAAGTATATAATGTCATAAGATCCCATAGTGGCACACAAGCCCAACAATCAACGTCTAAACAAGATAAACTAAGGCTAACATCCTCAGATAGAAAAGCTCTAGCGCGCTCTCGCATAACTACTCCATACCTGGAAAACACACAAAGAACCATTAGCAAAAGAATGCTAAGCAACCACCATTCACACCCGCAAGGAGATATAGATATACATAAGCTTGTAAATAGGTTTACACACCCATATAGAATATAAACACCAACAAACTGTTCAACAGTTCAAAACCGATACTCAACAACAATAAGCTGAACGAATCGATAACCAAGACTCAATCAAACAAAGCCAATATCCAACCACGAAGCATAACACAAGAACGAGCCAATAACCGAGATACCAACTGAATACCCATCCAAAAGAACCAACCAAACTTCAACAAGAACAACAAGGTAACAACCGAATAACACAAAGGACTCACAAACCAACCAAAGAAGAATCCCAACTCCAACCTCCAAACCCCCAAAACCAGCCACCAAACCAAGCCAATCTCATAATCAAAAATCAAGAGTCAAATCCGGAAAACCGGTACGCAGGGGTAAAAACCCAATCACAGGGACCGTAGTCCAATCACAGGGACCGAAGTCCAATCACAGGGGTAATGAACCCAATCACAGGGGCAAAAGCCCAATCACAGGGACCGGAGTCCAATCACAGGGGTAATCAACCCAATCACAGGGACCGGAGTCCAATCACAGGGGTAATGAACCCGAATATAATCAATAGTAGCACAGTTAGTTCATCCAACAAATCCCAACGATACCAACAAACCATCATCACATACTCATGCTCCAACACCATCCCAAACAACCAACCAAAGTGTTCATCTCAACTATGAACACAAACCAACTCCCAGTTAATGAATTCCAAAGAATCAATAGACTAAGAGTACAAAGAGGGAAACTAAAGACATGAATCAATCTCCAAAATATGATAGTAATTACCCAACAAAAGGCATGGATAAATACTCCAAAACCATGGTAAAATACCCAACAAAACAATCCAACAATAATCAGAACAAAGGGCCAACAACAGACAACAACAATAGAGAGCAGTTCACTGGAAACGAATTTCCCAGTGTTCTTGCGGAACACACCAACGGTCCTCTGACCTCCGCCGCACCCCTCCGCAAGGAGGAGGCGGTCCTCCACCACGGAACCAACCCCTCCGTTCAACGCCACCGCCGTGGCCTTGCGGAACACTCCAGCGGGTTACATTGTGCCGATGGGGTTCTCCGCAAGGTCAACCACCATCCCAGATTTCCAGAAACAAAGCAGACACGAAAATGTTCCAATTCCAGAGAGCAATTTCAGACCAAAATACACCAATATTGCATCAAATTAGAGGCCAAAAACATGGAAATCCAAACCATCAATGATCATACAACACTAGGCAAAAGATCAAGATGAAATCCAACAAAATACATCCAAGAAATAGGCCAAATAACAAGAAATTTCAGGATTTCCAACACCAAGAACATCATATATAGAATACGTGAATAAAATAGATTTTGATGGACATAGTGGTTACCTTTAAGAGCTTTTCTCAATCCAATCAAGCCTCAAGCTAGTCCTCTAAGCCCCACCTCCTTCTTGATCATCTTTTACCAAAAGAACTTTATAAGAACATGCAAAAAGACTAACAAAACACAAAATGCAAGATGGATTCTAGGATAGATGCACTTACCCACTCCTAACCAAGCTTAAAAGAGCAATCTTTACTTGAAAACTTGTAGGGAAATGAAGATGAATTTTTGGATGCAAGATGAAGGGAAATGGCGTGGGAATGCTTTGAGTAGGGAGGAAGAGGAGTGTAAACTTTTAGGGTAATTTTGATCTTCAAATTATATACTAAGAATACATACAATATTTAGGGTGTAAGACATTAAATGTGAAGTGGGCTTAAGTTAAGGATATAATAATAGATATGGGAATTGAATATAATCAAGACTAGTAAGTTGGGCTAATGAATTTGCCCCTTACAATTAAATATAATGATTAGGAAAGAAAGCCCATAAAATGTCTTAGGATCATTACATATATATATATATATATATATATATATATATATATATATATATATATATATATATATATATATATATATAATATAAGATCAAAATTGGGCTTGTAGGAATATTTAATTACAAAGGTTGTAAGGATCCAAATTGAATAAAATCCCTTACAAGAATAAATTCAATTAATTGGGCTCTTGATTAGAATAATTAAATTAGGCTCAAGAATATTTATATATACAAGTGTATATATATTAAATAGAAAGAATTAGCCCAATTGGAATTAATTAAATTGCCCAAGGAATTAATTAACGAACGATAGGCTTGAACGAATTTACGGGGTGTTACAAATAATATCATATAGATTGAGAGTGTAAAAATAGATTTTGATGGACATAGTGGTTACCTTTTGAAGCCCTTCTCACCCAAGCAAATCCTCACTACACTTCACAAAGCACCTCCTCCTTCTTGATCATCTTTTCCCAAAAGAACCCCAAAAGAAACATAAGAACTTGCATAAAGGTTAAGAAAACTATATGATGCAATGAATATTCCTAGATATATACACTTACCCAAACTCCAACAACCCTAAAAGAGCAATCTTGACTTGAATGCTTGAAGATGAAATGAAGATCAATTTTTGAAGGGAAAGGAGATGAAAATGGCGTGAGAGTAGTAGTAGGGAAGAGAGAGAGTGAAAACCTCTAGGAGAATTTAGTCTTGACTATATATACCACAATACATATATTCATATATGTGTATATTAGGGTGAAAGACTTAATAAGGAATGGGCTCCATTATATATATATGTAGCAATATTATGTACAAGATTAATTTATTGGGCCAAGGAATTCATCTCTTAAATAAATAAATACTTAGAATAAGAGAAAGCCCATAATATTAGGAATTAAATGTCTTAGAGACCATATATGTATATATATAGAATTGGGCCATTATAAGAATACTCTTACACATAAGAATTGTAAGGATCCAAATTAGATTAAATCCCTTACAAGAACAAATTCAAGAATTGGGCTCTTGATTAAAATAATGAATTTGGGTTCCAAGGAATATATATATATATACATATATCTATATACGAAATTGGAAGAACTAGCCCAATTAAAATAAATAAATTGGCCAAAAGAATTAATTATCGGTCGTATGGCTTGAACGAATTTACGGGGTGTTACATGCTAGGCCGGAGGTTTTAGGCTGATTTACAGTGCAAAATGCAGTTTCTGAAGAGGAGACATCCGGCCGGATGCTAGGCCGGATGTCACCTGCTCTGCTCACTATTTAAGCTCGTTTTGAGCATTTTGAACTCGGTTTTGACCTATGATTGAACCCTAGACACTCCCTTTCATATTTTTATGTTAGATTAGGCTTAGATCTATTTTTTTAACACTTTTTGAGCTTGTAATCTTGGATTTGAAGCTTGGATTTCAAGATTCCACCACCCATTTCAATAGAGAAGTTTTCTTTCCCTTATCTCTTTTCTTTATCAAGATTTATGTTTATTACTTGTGCATTTGTGTTCTTTATGCTATTTAATCATGAGTAGTTAGTTTATGGGCTTGAGTTAGGGTTGTATTATCTATTTTGATGCTTAGCTTGTGATTATTGTGAAAAAAGGGAAAGAAACCCATTTAGGGTTCTTAAGTTTGAATTGGGTTTATTTATATCTTTCAATGGTTAGTGATCAATGATTATTGTTTGTCTTTGGAAAGTCTTTCATCTCAATGGAAGTTGGATGGAAGACTTGAGCCAACCCAATCTCAAACCCATTTTCTCTTCAATGGAAATGGGGATAGATTTGGGGCTAAATAGCTTTTGTTCTTCAAGAATTTGGGTTGATACACCATGGAAATGGGGCAACCCTTGTTCTAATCGTTGTGGAAATTTGGATTCTTTAGTGCTTGCCTTAAGAACCTAGGGCTAATGTTCTTCCCACAAACTTAAGTGTTAAAGCATCTAGATGGTAATGCCCCTAACTTGAGTCCTATTTCTTAATTTTGTATTTATCTATTGTTTATATGTGTTTGTTCTACCTTGTTTTCATTTGCTTAGCTTCTTGTTGATTTTCTTGTGCTAGTGCTTAGTTTTGTAATTGCATATTATGTGCCATAACCCCCAATCCTCAGCGGAACGACATTTCACACCCTACACTCACCATCACTCATTTTTGCTACACGTCAAATTTCTTTCTCATATTCCACCGCCACGTCCGACTTTGCCTCTTCGTCTTCAAGCTGCGCAAATCTTGACCCTAATTCTCTTCCATTCTGCACATTATTTTTATCACCCCTGTAATGATCATTGTTAGTTTCCAATTCCAGCCCATTTATGATCTTTGTTTCCCTGATTCCTATTATTTCTTCTTCTTAGTTTAGTAGCTATCATCCATGCGCCGAAGTCTTCCGTTAATTCCGCTTTGGTTACCCCGGGTTCCTTGATGGAGTTAGCCTTAACATTTGTGCTACCCGCATAGCCGTTATTTGCACCCAGGCTCATTACCGGTTGGTCCCTAACCTCCTGATTCTCTCTCTGCTCCTGGGTGTTATCATCCTTCTTACCCTGTTAGCATCCATCAATGTTGTGGCCATAGACACCACATTTAAAACAAATAAGGTGCAGACCTTCATAGACTACTGGTCGTGTTCTTCCCTTTAGTATAAATTTAGATAACAGGGGTTTCGTTATGTCCACTTTAACACATACTCTAGCATAGCTTGCCCTTGATACCAAACTAGTTGTCGTGTCAATATTGATCGGACGACCAATTGTCTTCCCAACTTTCATGAGGAAATTGTAGTCATACTACTCAACCGGCAAGCAAGGAAATCTGATCCAGACAATCATACTCTCTGTTTTACTAGTGTAAGGATCAAAGTTAGGTACCCATTCTTTCACTATCAAATAATGGTCGAGGACCATCCAAGGGCCCCCGTACTTAGCGAAATCGTAGTCCTCCATAGCTGCAAATTTAACAATGTAATATCCATTCTCCATGGTGACTAATTCCATTCTTGCCTTTGGGTGCCAAATTAATGTAAGCCTCTTGAGGAGTGATGCTGTGAGTTTTAGTGGGAGTGAATGTGTGATGGAAGGTGGTAAAACGAAGATTCAAGACTCCCCGAGTGTCGTGTCTCTCAAGGATGGCGAATGGGAATCGAATTTGTATTGGCATTCAGGAGGTTGAAAGGTAAGAGTTGCAAGAATCGCAGGGAGATGTTTTGTTCATGGTTGGTTGTGTGAATGGTTTGAAGGTAGGGTTTAGATAGAAAATACAAAAGGGAAAAGAAGGGGATGCATGTCGATGCCAAGCCAAATGATTGATTATCGTAGGTAACTTGGAATTGGGTTTCGGGATTGAACTAGGGAGTCACGGTATTGGTACCGAGTGGCGTCACACTCAGACTCTCAATCCTCATTCGGTTGAGGCATTTTATCGAACACCTTGCCTACCACTCCTCTCGGATCTCGTCCTTTCGGACTAAGAGCGGAGATATAGATGAGTTGGGCTCGTGAGAGGCCGCTATCGCGCACTCTCTCACTTCCACTCGGTTCACTAACTATCCCGGCCGGAAATAGAAGCAAAGTTTGAACAACATCATCCATACAAACATCAATCATACTACCACAATTCTCAAGATCATAAGACAAGATTTAAACATCAATCAAAGGATTATCATGGGCACACACACCCTTAACTACACTACTCTAGCATAGAAAGCATCAATAACAACAAAATAAACAAAGTAATAGATTAAAGTTGCAATCTTTAAAGAATGAAAGTTTTAGCAATATACCTAGCGATCTATGGATCTACTCCATCTTCCTTTCATCCTTCATCTTGCTTCTTCAATCTATGGAAGATCTATCTATCTAATCTACTCTAGGGAGGTGTGTTTGTCTTCCTCCCTAAAGGGGAAGAAATTAGAAAGAAAACTATATCTAAAGATTATTGGGTGCCTCCTTTATATAGTGGGAACAAAATAGGGGCAAGATAGACAATTTTCCCGCAGCAGAATTTTAGGGCTGTCACATGGCTCTCGACGCGTCGAGCCTTCAAGGAATTTCATAAAAATGCTACGGCACATTCTCGACGCGTTGAGGCTAGGGCTCGACGCGTCGAGCCTTGAAGCTTCGACGGCTATCGCCACGCTTGGTGGAGGGTGTGGTGAGCTACTGGAATTATTCCACGTCCACCCACACGCGTGTGGGGCTGCGTGGGAGGCTCCTGCTTCATGGTTTCTTCATTTTCTGCTCAGTTTTGGCCTTAAGTCCTCTTTGTGGCTGTAGAATAGCTTAAAAACATCTTCCATGATCGTGTTAGAGGTTTTTGGTCACATCCGAGTCTTAATGCATGAAATCCTTATGAAATGGGTAGTAAACTATACAATTCTAGCCCGTAAATGACCGTTAAAACAGACTATTCTTGGTGCTTATCAAAGTTTCCACACTTAAACATTGCTTGTCCTCAAGCAAGCATACTATCAAATCCTAATCACATAAGCACCAAGGATAGTTCGTTTTCTCATTGTTAATTGATCAAGCGATGTGTGGGTGTTCGGAGTTGAGTGGGTGAAATTCCCTACACTATCTACCAAGACTACTAAACTCATGTGGACCAAACGTAAGAAATATGCTAAGGAAGTTAAGGTCTCAAGAAATGGATATTAACATAAAAAGTTTTACTCACACCTTTCAAGCATGCAGATAACAAAAGGGTTTCACCTTGTATTTTCTAGGGGCCTCCAGCCGATCCGACTAGTGGGAACGATCTGCACCCCCTAGCCAATTTCCAACCAAAACGCCAAAGCCCCTTTACGCAATATAAGTGAGGGCAGGGACATGGACCGCTCATCGCCATGACTTGGGCGATCACTCTATTTTCTCACTTCCTAGGATAACGTCATTAGGCGACCCGACTTCACATGGAGCCCCATGTTTTTTCGAAGACAGTGCAATGGGTGCCTGAATCCTAGCGAAGCGGCTCACCTCCTCTCTATTTTTCTCATCTTTCAGGATCTCTTCGGGGTAACCGACTTCACATGGATCTCCATGCTTTTTCGAAGACGGTGCAATGATTACCCCGTTTCCAGACTAGATGGCTCACCTCTGTTTTATCTCTAGGAGTGGTCTTTGCCTTTTTTCTTTTCACCATATCAACCCCTCATGCCATTTTCTACGGAGTAGGGATTTTTCACTCAAAGCTCACTTAAGCTCACCTTTTGCCCCATGTTCTACTAAGATTAATCCAATTTCCGGGCTTCGCAATTTTTATCTTTCTAAAACTCAGGGGATATACACTACCACTTCGAGAGATCTTTGACTAAGGTCCAAACAAAATACAAGGTGAAGAACATGCAAGCACACATAAAAATTTTCAATTTTGGGTCAAATTGTGCAAATTGGTGCAAGTGTAACTTCCAAAGCATATTTAAAACATTCGTATTTGGCACAAGGTTAGAAGCCTTCCTAGATAGTATTTACAATAACACGCCCTCTAGTTCCTATACCTTATCACTCAATTAATCAACTATTTCAAGAAACATAAATCCTTTCCACACTTAAAAGTGAACATCGTCCTCGATGTTTCCATGAGGAACAAAGGAAAAAGGATTAGGGTCTTAAAAGATTGTACACTAAAGCATCTTTCCACACTTAAAAAGTGTGCTCTGGGCTTCAAATAAGTTTTCAAAAAATATTATACCCATTATAACAAAATCATGCAACTCATCCTCTGTGAACCAAGACAAATTTGCTCGTAAGAAAATTTGGAAGAAAAGTTAGAATGGTATACCATACAATGCATCTACAACCTTATCTTCAGCTTACTGCTCATCTATTTCTTTAAGATTGTCGGCTCATCATCTTCTTTCCTTTGGCATCAACCAATGTAAAAGTAAATCTATGCCTCCGAAATGTTTATCCTGCATCTGTTAGCTTAAACGGCTGCATAGAAATAAACTTAAAGCAACTAAAAGAAACAAAATAATAACCGTAAATAAAATTTTCTTAAAAATGTTGGGATTATTGGCACGGCCAGACCTGGGAGACTTAGGAAAATTTGATGAAAAGAAAATAATGCACAAAAACTGGTCAGGACCTGTCCACGCGGACTGACACGCGTGCAGGTTCACGTGGATCAGCATTGGAAATATTCCACGCCTGTCACCACGCATGTGGGCAGCGTGGGCATCAGTGCTGATCAGTTTCTTCATCTCCCGGCTTTTGCTTTCCGCTTTTGATCCGGTTTAGCTCAATTTGTCATGGCTTAACACCAAAATCACCTGCAATGTTAGCTCAAACAAGGCTATTCTAAAAAGAAAATTGCTAATAACGAAGGAAAAGAAAAAGTAAACAAGAAATAAAGTTCTAATCATCTAAGGATAACGTTGGGATTGCCTCCCAAGTGCGCCATGGTTTAACGTCTCATGGCCAGACGTGGTGTGCTCTATCCTTCGAAGCACACTGATTTTGGGACCTTACCAAGCGTCCCGTGAACTTTTGCTTCAAGGAATGTCCCAAGATGGGTAACATCCTTGAATCCCCACGAAAATAAAGGAAGAACAACATGCATGATTGGAAGAATTTTAGACTCAAACACCCTCCTTAGTTCCTCTAGGATGGTGTGAACTTCCTTTTCCTCCTTTATCTCTTCCACCCCTAAAGATCTTTTCATTTGTAGCACTCTCGTTATACCATATCTCCTCACTCCCATTTTCATTTTCGAATGTAGTCAAGTCTCTCCACTCAACTTCCTCAACTATGTCAAAAGTGAATATCCCTTCATTTTCTACCATATCTTACTCACAATCCTTCTCCTCATCTCCCAACTCTATTTGATTAGAAAAATCACTCTCATCCTCACACGAACAAAATGAAGTAGTGTCCCCCTCACTCATCAACTCATTCTCACCTAAGTCAAAGTATTCATCTTCCGAAAAGTTAAAGCAAGCATAATCATTAGCAAACAAGATAGAATCCTTACAATTATCAATCAATATATCACAATTTTCTACGGAATCATCCTCCCGAAATTTAAAGCAATCATAATCACATGTAATGAAAATATTAATGCAAAGGGAGTCATCCTTGTGAGCAACACAATTATCATTATCAACATTTTCACACTTTTAATAGGATCATCAACAACAAAGCTTATGCAATCATCCTCCCAGAAATAAAAACGAGTATTGTCATAAGCATATAGATCACTATTGCATTTCAAAGGGGAGTCATCCACACAAGTGTCAAAAGTGTTTTTAACAAGAGCACAAGGATTTTCAAGAATATTAGCACAAGAAAGATTAGGAATTTTACCACATGTTTGCTCTTCATCTTCCCGCACCATCTCAATGTCATCATCCTCACTCTCCATCTCTACCTCCTTTTGATTTTCCAATTTGAAATTTGGAACTTTTTCAAGCACCGGGGTATAACAATCCAATTTCTCTTCAATGCTCACCTCTTTGCTAGCATTTTGCACTTTTTCAACCTCTTGTGCAATCCTTGGATTGGCTTCCAAAGTCGGGATATCATCTATGATGGTGGAGTTGGTCCGTGACTCATTGATTTTCATGAGCTCCTCCATCATGGATAGCATCTTTGTTTCAACTTCTTCTAATGGAAGTCCTTCCTCCCGGAGGGTAGCAAGATAGTCTTTCAATTCGCTCTTGATTTCGGCTTTTAATTTAGCCGTATCCTCCTTGGCCATCCTCGTGAATCCTTCTATTTTTTCTTTTAGAATTTCAATTTCGTTCGTGGCCGGTGGGATATAATCACAAGGATTGGTATGGGTAAAATATGGGAAAGAGGGTGGTGTTTCAAAGAAATGGGTAGTATTGTTTTCTTCGTGAATTTGTGATGGAGGTGGGTAGTAGGTGTTTAGGTGGGAATTGGGGAATGAATTTGGCTCGTGTGTATAGCTTGGGTCGATTTGTTTCATCATTTGTACAAGCTTACTCTCTATATTTTGGGATATATCTTTAGAGCCTAACGAGTCATTTTGATAATTGGGGTATTGTGGGGGGAATTCGTTTTGATATAGTGGGATAAGGTGTGTATATGGTGGTGGGTGATGGTTATGTATATAAGACGGATAAGAATTTGGATGCGGTAAGTAGTGATATAGAAAGAAAACTATATCTAAAGATTATTGGGTGCCTCTTCTCCTCTCAAGGTCTTGGAATAATGAGCTTTATATAGTGGGAACAAAATAGGGGCAAGATAGACAATTTTCCCGCAACAGAATTTTAGGGCTGTCACATGGCTCTCGACGCGTCGAGATAAGGGCTCGACGCGTCGAGCCTTCAAGGAATTTCATAAAAATGCTACGGCACATTCTCGACGCGTCGAGGCTAGGGCTCGACGCGTCGAGCCTTGAAGCTTCGACGGCTATTGCCACGCGTGGTGAGCTACTGGAATTATTCCACGTCCACCCACACGCGTGTGGGGCTGCGTGGGAGGCTCCTGCTTCATGGTTTCTTCATTTTCTGCTCAGTTTTGGCCGTAAGTCCTCCTTGTGGCTGTAGAATAGCTTAAAAACATCTTCCATGATCGTGTTAGAGGTTTTTGGTCACATCCGAGTCTTAATGCATGAAATACTTATGAAATGGGTAGTAAACTATACAATTCTAGCCCGTAAATAACCCTTAAAACAGACTATTCTTGGTGTTTATCAAGGAGATAAGTATATCCAACATTTCTACCCATTACCTTGATCATCAAGGTCTGCTTCCACTTGCTTCTAAGCCTCAATTTTTCTGCCTTAATTAGTAAGTTTGATAACCGGACAGCTCCCGTCAACTTCTGTATCATTGTTATCTTCCTCGTCATCCGAAACGAGGTCTATTTCCTCCGGTGTTTTCTTGTTCTCTGCAGTTTCATTTGCCACAATTTGTTTGAAAGAAATCTTAGGAGTATTGGATGTCATACCTGGGTCCGCTATGGTGTCGATGTCCTTGCCTAAGGTGCCTTCGCCCATGGGAGATTGAGTCGAAGTCTTTGTCTTCTTTGCACTGCGTTCGAGAAGGTCATCTTCTTCATTATATTGTTTCGACGTGCCGAAGGGTCCTTCATTGTTGCTAGAGTTGCCGGCGAGCTCATCCCACCTCAACCGAAAGTTTTAGCTTTTACAGAGAGCGTTTAGTAAAGTTAGAGAGAGAACTCCAGAGACTTTTTGATGTGGCCTAACATAACGAAGATCCATTAAGTGTATCAATTGGGCCAATCACAAGGCCCAAGTCCAAACAATTAAGGCAACTCTTCATTGGTTATGTTCAAAGATGGTGGAAACCCAAGTCAAGTCCATTTGCAAAAGATGAAGAAGAACTCAAGGCTTTTTATAATTCTTTAAGTGCTGATTTTGGGAATTAAATTAGGCCCAAATCAGCCCTATTATTTTTGGTCATCATTATTTTAAATTGTTTGGCATGAAAGAGAAAACACTAGTTTGTATTTAGAAAGGATTCCATAAATCCCTTTCTAAATAAGACTATATTTACTTGCTTCTTAGATTAGGTTTAGGACTCTTTTTCCAATTGTATTTAGGATTATAATGATGTCCCTATACCTATAAATAGGGCACAATCATATCAGTCTAAGGAACGCTTTCATTCAATAAAATTCTTAAGTTTTTCTTTACACTTGTGTAAGAAACCTTATAGCTAATTGTGGACTCAATTAGTGGCTAGTCGTGGACTCAACTAGCAAATTGATTCGTGGACTCGAATCAATCTTCCTTTCTTCAACCTTAGATTTAGGTTCGTGGACTCGTTCTTGAATCGAAGGAAACTAGATCCGACTTTAGTTGATTGAAGATTGCATCATCGAGGTACTTGAAGCTACAATGGGATTCTTCTAAGTCTTTGAGGATTCGAGACTAAGGGTTTCTTGTGAGGTCTAAGCTATTTCGATCCATCTCTATCCTTACTTTGGGAGCTATCTTAGGACAATACTCCATCTTTATTTGAACCTTGGACTAGGTTCATATCAATTTGGTATTCAGAGCCTAGGTTTATCTCATAATCATTACAAATTTGGTTCCCTAGGTTTCCTAGGATTTATTAGAAAAAAAAAAACCCAATTTTTTTTTCTTCCATTCTTGATATTTGTTATTGAGTTTCTTGAAAAACTATCCCACAATAGTTTTCCAATTTTCCTACCCAATATCAACAAAAACCCACACCTCCCAACCACTATGTTATCATAAATTCTGCCGGTTAGTTCTAGGAGCCATCAATTTGGTAAGATGGTTGAACAGGTTTCAAAGTCACCTCAGACGTTAGACCAAAAAATAAATGCTCTAGCATTTGCCATGGAAGGGTTAAGCACTCGAATAACTAATCTGGAGCAACACCATCAGCAAGTGCAACTGCCACTCTATACTAGGGGAAACATTTATGGAAAGGGATGCCTTGTCATTATCAACTCAGATCGTTGTATGAATTTGGCTAGTGCAGCCATGGTGGACTACCTTAAGTTACCTCTTATTGATCACCCACAACCATATATTCTTATTGATTCAGGGAATGTGAGAGTGTCTAAACAAGCTTTTATTCCTTTTTGTATTGGCAAGTATTATGATGAGGTTCTATGTGATATTGTGCCAATGCGTACTGCACATGTTTTGCTTGGAAGGTCATGGCAACATGATAGACATTTTTACTATAATGCACTCAACTACACATGCAATGTCACCTACAATGGATTTATGCATATGCTTAAGCCTCTCCTTCCAAAACAAGTAGAAGAAATCCACCTGAGGTTGAAGCAAGCTCTCAAACCAGCCTTGAAGAAAGAAGAAATCAAAGAGATCAAAGTGGAACCACCATGTGTGGAATTGGAGTCGCCACTCCAATCCTCAAACTCAGTTTGTAGCCAAACAAATGGACCACAATCAGTGATACAATTGAAAGAACCAGCCCAAGGTGTCAAAGTGCAGCCTCTCTTGGTAATTGAAAAGGATAGTAAGCAAGAGAAAAGAAGGATAAAGTTAATTGGAGCAACTCATGTCAAGCATCCTAAGAAAAAGTTGCATGAGCGTGATAAAGCAGAAAGTGATCTTGCTTATTTGTCTTGCATTGAAGATTTGGATTCGAGGACGAATCCTTTTCAGGAAGGGGAGAATAATAGGAACCAGGACACATGAAATCCAATAAGGGTCTATAGTGTGCTTATCACAACAACTCGTGCTAAGCATCCCAAAAAAAAGTTACATGAGCATGATAAAGCACAAAGTGAGCTTGCTTATTTGTCTTTCATTGAAGATTTGGATTCGAGGGTGAATCCTTTTCAAGAAGAGGTTAGGAACCAGCACAAACGGAATCCAATAAGGGTCCATAGTGTGCTCATCACAAGGCCCATCACTACATCCTTAAAGCATCATTGGTGGAAGAAACAAGAAAGCCCAAGAATAATTCCATTTGATAGAGGGAAGAATTATAGTGGCCCATTTCAAGTGATACCAGGGATCGAAGACAGTGCTTATAAGATTCGAGGTCGAATCATTTTCAAGGGGAGGATGATGTGGCCTAACATAACGAAGATCCATTAAGTGTATCAATTGGGCCAATCACAAGGCCCAAGTCCAAACAATTAAGGCAACTCTTCATTGGTTATGTTCAAAGATGGTGGAAACCAAGTCAAGTCCATTTGCAAAAGATGAAGAAGAACTCAAGGCTTTTATAAATTCTTTAAGTGCTGATTTTGGGAATTAAATTAGGCCCAAATCAGCCCTATTATTTTTGGTCATCATTATTTTAAATTGTTTGGCATGAAAGAGAAAACACTAGTTTGTATTTAGAAAGGATTCCTTATATCCCTTTCTAAATAGGACTATATTTACTTGCTTCTTAGATTAGGTTTAGGACTCTTTTTCCAATTGTATTTAGGATTATAATGATGTCCCTATACCTATAAATAGGGCACAATCATATCAGTCTAAGGAACGCTTTCATTCAATAAAATTCTTAAGTTTTTCTTTACACTTGTGTAAGAAACCTTATAGCTAATTGTGGACTCAATTAGTGGCTAGTCGTGGACTCAACTAGCAAATTGATTCGTGGACTCGAATCAATCTTCCTTTCTTCAACCTTAGATTTAGGTTCGTGGACGTTCTTGAATCGAAGGAAACTAGATCCGACTTAGTTGATTGAAGATTGCATCATCGAGGTACTTGAAGCTACAATGGGATTCTTCTAAGTCTTTGAGGATTCGAGACTAAGGGTTTCTTGTGAGGTCTAAGGTATTTCGATCCATCTCTATCCTTACTTTGGGAGCTATCTTAGGACAATACTCCATCTTTATTTGAACCTTGGACTAGGTTCATATCACTTTTTCAAAGCAACTTTATTTATTTTCATATAGGGAATTACAAGTTATTTATTTACAAGGGCAATATACATTTCCTAGGCTAGCTAGAACAAGGATTACTAACAGCTTGTTCTGATTGCAACGGAACGAAAAGAGTGAAAACAAGAACTTAGTAGGAGTAGTTCATAGATTTACCAACAATCACTCAATTGTTATTCCACCTATCTCTAGACTATCTAACTTCTTGGGTCTCCTATAATTCTTCAACAGAAGAGAACTGCAAACAACACTCACTGAAGAGGCAGCCATTGCTGCTCCGGCAATCCAAGGTGGGAGGCGGAATCGGGTGGATGGGAAGAGTGCCCCAGCAGCAATGGGAATTCCAAGCAGATTGTAACCCAAAGCCCAAAAGTAGTTCAATCGGATGCGGGAGAAGGTCTTCCTAGAAAGATGTATAGCGGTAATTACATCTTCCAGGTTGTTTCTCATGATCACAATGTCAGCTGCCTCTATCGCTATATCAGTCCCCGCGCCAATTGCCATTCCAACATCAGCTGCTACAAGAGCCAGAGAGTCGTTGATTCCATCTCCAACCATTGCTACTACTTTGCCTGAAGCCTATCATGCATCAAACACAGACAGATTAATACAATTGCAGTATCTGAGAATTTGGGGATTAACCCAACAAGGATAGTGTTGGGCAGAGGCCAATCAAGGGCCAAGTCTAGCCCCCGGTGTCTAGGGGGATTGTTGGGCGGAGGCTTGAAGTGTCAAGTGCAACACCGCCTCTAAAAAATGTGTACCGCTATAAGGAAATAAAATTGCGTCTTCGCTAAGAGTTATAACTTTTAGCGTAGTGATAAGCGCTTTATCCTAACAGGTGTTGTTAGAGCTAGGCTAGGAGGGGGAATTGTTGGACAGAGGCCGGTCAAGGGCCAAGTTGCTACGAACTATAGCTTTTGGCGTAGTGAGTTGCGTCTTAGTTACAAGCTATGGTTTTTGCAGTAGTGGTAAGTAGTGCTTGATCCTAACAGATAGCTCAATTGCACCTTCAATAATATATTTCAGCTTTAATTTTCTAAAGGGAAATCAATTTACTACCTGCAGCTCCTTCACTTTATTGGCTTTATCTTCAGGTTTGGCTTCTGCAATAACACCATAGTTAATTCCAACTTCCTTAGCAATGGCATTGGTTGTTCCCCAATTGTCGCCCGTTACTAGCATACTCTGCACATTCATAGATTTGAGAATGGAAATGACTTGGGGTGCTTCGGGCTTCAAAGGATCTGATATTGCAAGAACTCCAGCAAGCTCCCTATCAATAGATACAAGAAACCCTGTTTGAGCAACTCTTCAGTTTTCGTTAACAATTCTTCAGCATCAGTTGGAATTGCAATGCCTTGATCCAACATGAGGCTCCTGTTTCCTACAATGACTTCCTTATTTTGGACCAGTTAGACAAGAATGGTATGTTTCAAGAACACAGAATTGTAATTACATACACACATACAAAACTGTATTTGCAGTTTGATTCATGCATTTGTCACATGACATGCAACAACATTATTTTACAAGAAGAAGATGTTTTAATTATATAGATTATTTTTAGTGTGGTCTGCATAGAGAGAGCCTGTGTAATGCTAGTTTTCACTTGCTAGTACAGTACAGTACAAGGACTTCTCATAGCAGAACAACAGTCTTCTTTTAATTAATTAATGCTTCTTCTACTATACACTTCATACTATATTTTCACTTCTGCCGTGGTTATAATTCCACAAATTAAATTAATAAGTTGAAATTCCTAGATCGAGTTGAAGGCCATAAAAGAATTTTGCACTGTTAGTGTAATTTGTTGATTGGTATTTTCTTACATATCACACAAATCTTGGGGGTTTAATTTTAATTTTCTGAAAATTCACTTATATATAATAACAACATTGAGATTCATTTCTTGCAATTCAGATCAAAACTTGCAAATCTTGAAGATAATATACTGCACTGCTCCTCACTGCACATTGATTGTTTGAGAGAGAGGATTCTATGCCTTAGATGATGGAGGTAATATTCGGGGGGCAAATTATACCATAGACTGGTCTATTGTGGATCATAGTCCAAAATGACATTCATAATAGACGACACATAAGGGGTGCACTCTCGTGAGAACTCTCGCCCAGGTAGGAAATGAGAACGCTCCACAGTCGTCCACGTGTCCAGATCAACGAATCAGATGCAATTTTAAAAAAATGACGCGGTGGCATTTTCGTAAATAACTGGAACTTTGGTGCACCTAGTTTCACTTACAAGTGCACCTAGTTTCACTTAAAAGTGCACCTAGTTTCACTTACAAGTGCACCTATTTTCGCACATATTTTCACTTACAAGTGCAAGTAATTTACCTTATTAATATTCATGCACCTATTTTCGCAAATACTTTCACTTACAAATGCAAGTAATTTACCTTGTTAATATTCATGCACCTGGGTGCAACCTAGGTGCACTAGTTATAACATAGGTGCACCTAGTTATAACATAGGTTGCACCTAGTTATAACATAGGTTGCACCTAGTTATAACATTAGGTGCACTTAGTATTGATGCTCACTGTACAAATCACTTGCACCTGTAGTACATTGTACTTGCATCTGCAATACATTTTTCTTGCACTTGTGCAAGTAATTTACTTTGTTAACATTCATGCACCTGGTTGCAACCTATGTGCACTTAGTTATAGCAATAGGTGCACCTAGTTATAACATTAGGTGCACTTATTATTGATGCTCATTGTATAATTTACTTGCACTTGTAATACATTTTACTTGCACGTGTGCACCTATTTTCACTTGCAGGTGCAAGTAATTTACCTTGTTAACATTTATGCACCTGGGTACACCTATGTGCACCTAGTTATAACATGAAGTGCACCTAGTTATAACGTTAGTTGCAACTACGTTCCGGACACGTGGCGCGCTGTGATTCGTTCTCAGTTCTCTCCTGGGCGGCCAGTTCGCACCTGAACGCGATCCTGACACATAATATGTTAACTATATATACATAATATGTTAATTGTATGCGCATAATATGTAGTAAACATATTATGTGCCTACAATTTAATATATTATATGTCTTTAATTTATTTACAGACACATAATTTATTAATTAAAGACATATTTTTTAACAAGAGCTCATAATGCAAAGTGAACAGTAAACCTCAGTCCATTTTATAACAATGGAACATTTATCCAACACAGTAGTGATCCTTTAGTCTTACGATACTAATTCTTCTTATATAACCATCTCACTTTTTAGAATTTTAAAACTTTGGCCAAATAATCAGCCTATCAGTCAATTTTGGCTTATTACACAACTATTAATTGTTTGGTTAATAAGCTTTTTGTAACTCCAAAATGCTAAAATTCAAAATACTACTCAAAGCAGCCTTTTCAATTAGCATTTTGAGAAAAGAAATTATACCAAACAGCTATCAACTAACAGCTAATCTATCAAACAACTTTTTACAGCTAATGTTATCAACAAATCATACTTTCTAACCCAAACAGCCAACCCAATCAGCTAACAGCCATTTACCAAACAGGCCTTTATATTAATGGTATAAATGGCAAATTCCTTTTGACAGCCCTTCAAATGTGTGCAAATGAATGAACAAATAGTTAATATGTGTCACCATCTAAGCAACACAAATAAAGAGTCGATTTACATATTTTTTATAACCAAAATGAACATAATGTAGAAAAGTCGACCTTGTCAACAACAACATTTAATATTGTTCCCAACAAGAAGCATTTTGTCATTATCTAACCTTAACCTTTGAATTTTAATACCACAAATATGCATAATACAAATAATTTGAATTAGAATATGGCTAAAAGTCTTGCGAGGCCAACTACTACAACATTTTATATTTTCCCGACAAGAAGCATTTTGTCATTATCTACCCCTAATCTTTGAATTTAAATACTAGACATATATTTAATATTGGAGAAAGTTACATTTTTAGTTCATGAATTGTTGCATATATAATGGACAATTCAGTCCTTTTATTATAATCATATAGCCTCATTTTTTTGAGTACTATTTGTTGGATCACAAGGAGTCAATATCGCCTCAACTGAGGGTCTGAGGCTCGATCTCATGACCTTCCATTTGGAGAGTCATTACATGCCACTTGATCATAAGATCATTGGCTTATATACCCTTATTTAGTCTTTGAATTATTTACTTTGTAGCCTTTTAGTTCCCAAATCAAATATTTGTTAAAAGCTATCTGTTGGAGCTCAAAGAGTCAATACCCCACTACCAAGGTTTAATCATATGACATTCTTTAAAAGAGAGCTACAGAGGTGTCATCTGAGCACAAGGTGATTGGCAGTTAAAATCTAATGTTAGTTTGTAATAATATAATTAATACATTAAAGGGACAATAATGTAACAGTATAGCTATTGTTTTTCTCCCATGATTGCCTCAACAATCATATATGGCATTATTTAGTTCTTGAATTGTGTTCCAAAGTACGCTCCGTCTGGTGACCTTTAGTTGACTTGATCGAATTAAGAAGGCAACATACAATTCTCGTACAAAGTTAAACTTAGAAATCTTGTGATTAACAAGTTAATTGTTTGATCAGCTTGATGGGATTGCCATTAATGAGGTCAGCCATGGGCCAACAACAATAACATTATATTATTGCCAACAACCAACCATTTGTCACTATATATTGCTATAATTACTAACTCAAAAAACTAAAATTATTAACAAGTGAATTAGTAGTGCAAATTGCAGAGGTCAACGGAATCTCCAACAAAAAATACTTATTTTTACAATTTAAAATGATGTTGTCTTGTGATAAAAAATATTACTCTCTTGTAATTATTGCACCTTAAAATATGGTGTCGTCATTATCAACCCTTAATCTTTGAATTTTAATACTACAAATATATATTGTAAATATGGGCTGGGGCTTAGAGCAAGCTGACCCAACTTTTTTTTTTTTCCCTTATTGTACAACACGACAATTTATATCGTGGACTAGGATGTGCACTGGTCCAATATACAGAATTTAAACTTCATAAAATACAGAATTCATGTGCATAATGTACAGAATTATATAGTTGAGGACATATTAACATAATACACAAAATACATGTTTATTATATCATGTTTATGTGTATATATGTGTATTATGAACATGAATTCTCTGTATTATGAACATGAATTATGTACCTTATGAAGTCAAATCCTATTACTCCCATGTAAATTTTTCTCTAATATAATTATACTTACTGAATATCAAAATATAAGTGTATCTCAAGATCTTGCAATAATTAACCGACAAGTAATTAAATTAATGATATATAATGCAATGTAAATTATCTACATATTGCATTTATACACTTATTTTAGACACGGAGTTTTTGTATATTTGTTGCATGCAAGGAAGACTCATACTATAGTTTATTTGTCGATTCTTATATGTTATAAATCATAATATCATAAGAAACGGATACTTTGATGAAATATGAAGCATGAGTAGTCTGCCAATCAATGATTATGGACATCGCATTTCAGCAGTTTGGATGGGCATCATTCCAAAAAGTCATACACTCCATTTGGTATCTAGAGTGAAGTTTGGATTAACAGTTTAGATATATGATTCATACATTCTGATATATTTTTGTTTATTGCATGATGCCAGTATGATGATTTGAATTTTGAGCATAGAAACAAGCTTGAAGCATGATTATATGCTTGAATGGTCTTACCTCAAAGTTACTACCCACTATCACACAATGCTTTATGTTGTATGTTAGACTCAAGGTTACTAACTTCTCACAATAGTCAGAGACTTGCTTTATATGTATGAATTATTGACAAAAAAAAAAAAATAGGCTTTAGATGTGAGTTTTACTTATATATACCTAGGAATCTGAAACATTTTGAAATTTAGTGATTGGTAACATCAATATGTTTTACAGTTTGACTATCAAAACTAATTTTATGGAAAAAATCACAGAATATATACATTTAAATTATAAAATTAAAATTTCAGTGTCAATATTGTTATGACTCAATACTTTTTTCTTTTTCTTTTTTTTTTTTGAAAACATAATTGATCCAAAACATATTTTCAATTGTACTATATAATATTTGATGTTATAATTTATATAATTATATATCAATTCAAATATTCTTAATATATTATAACAAATCAATTCCGTGCATCGCACGGGTGAAAATACTAAGTGTAACATCATTTGAATAAAATTATAAATTTAATAGGAACTCTTACAATTTCAAGTCTAAACAAGAATAATATACACATGTGGAAGGGGGGGGGGGGGGTGGTTCATTACATTAATACATAAACAAAATTTAAACAAACATTACTGCGGCCATATGGGATTACGGATTTCAGATTTTCAATTTTGGACATTTGGCCATTTACGATTTGGAATTGTGATTTGTGAACTGAATTTCCTTTTAAAAAAAAATAGGGGCGACCGAGAAAACGAGTATCAGAGGCCCGCTCTTTAACGAGCAGGTAAAATCGAAATCCACCCCTTACCTATATAAGAGCGAGGTAGGCTAGGCCAGCAAACAAAGTTAATTTTGATTGCTCTACAAATATTCTTAATACTAGGGAAAATAACTTTTTCTTGAAGTCAAGGACCTTGTAGTCCAGTGGCATCAAACCCTTCCTTTTATACGGGAGGTGGTGGGTTCGAGCTTCAGTTGAGCTTAATAGGTTGAGAAAGTAATTATGAACAGATACTGCATTGTAATAGAATTAGTAGTATTCAAAAAAAAAAAACAAATATTATGAAATTAAATTACATTTTCCCATCAATCATGACTTTCATAGAATGCGGTATTCGATCAAGATTTTTAAAGAGTTTTAAAAAGTCATGTGGTATTCAATTAAAACTTTTAAAAAATCTTTAAAAGTCACGTGGTATTCAAAAAGTTATGAATTTGTAAGGACTTTTTAATTTTAGAACTTCTATAGACTCTTTAAAAGTCATGTGGTATTCAAAAAGTCATGTGGTATATACTTTTCAATTCAAACTTCAAATATAAATAGTTGAAATTCAACCCCCAACCCCAAGAATTCAAACCTAGCAGTATATCAAATATAATTTTTATATATATTATTAATTTTTTTTTATGCAACTAGTAATTATATTTTTTTAAAATATTAATTTCTCAAGAAAAAGTAATTATATTTTTAAATATTTTATTTGAACAATTCTATATATAACTATAAATTTTAGTGTTTAATATTGTTATGAATTGCTTATGAAAGTTTGTAAGGATGTATTGAATTTAGAATTTTAATGATTTTTGTAGACTTTTTAAAATAAAAAAGTTGATAAAAGTTTATGCAAGTTTTTTATACATGCTTTTATAGGGTTTTACAAAGTTTTGAAAAGTTTTGAACGACTCTAAGAAAATCAATAAAAGTTTATTAAAATCTATCATTTTAAAAGTTTTTAAAAATCTACAAAAATCATATGATTGAATTCACCCCAAGAAAGAAATATGAAAAGAACAATATGTTATATTGGTGTAAAGAGTAAGCCTAATCTTTTCTTATTTTGAAGTAGCGTCACACGTTATAAAAGTCACCTACAGTAACGTCTTACTATAAACTTAGTTTCAACAAAGGTTCTCCCAACATTTATTAATTGGTTTTCACCTATCAAGTTGGACAGATTGCTGCAGAATTGCAGAGTGTTGCTAATTTTTTTGCTTCAAGTTGTTGGCTGATACTAGCAATATAATGAGCAATACTAGGAATACTCCTTTTCTTGAAATAATAAGGAGAAAATATCATTTTTAGTCCCTCAACTATAATACATGTATCAATTTTGGTCCTTGACTATTAAAAATTTCAAATTAGGTGCATGACTATTCAATTTATATCACTTTTGGTCCTTGACTATTAACATTTTCAAATTAGGTGCATGACTATTCATTTTGTATCACATTTGGTCCTGTTGTTAAATTTTCCGGCCAAATTTCCGGCGAAGTCACCGGTGACCGACTAATTTATTTAATTTTTATTTTAAAAATTATTTTAATACTCCGTATCTTTTAAATAAAAAAAAACTTAAAAATAAAAAATAATAATAATAAAAATAGAAAACGCTGGTCACCCCCGATGACTTCGCCGGAAATTTGGTCGAAAAATTTAACGATAGGACCAAATGTGATACAAAATGAATAGTCATGCACCTAATTTGAAAATGTTAATAGTCAAGGACCAAATGTGATACAAATTAAATAGTCATGCACCTAATTTGAAATTTTTAATAGTCAAGGACCAAAATTGATACATATATCATAGTTGAGGGACTAAAAATGATATTTGCTCAAATAATAAGAGCATATTATGTCGTAGGAAGTAAAAAGTAATTAAGAATATACTTAGTATAATCCGTATGTCCTCAAAACTCCAAAACTGTCATTGTGAACTGTGCAAATAAACAAATGATTTGAAGCTTTTCATGGGCTAAAACAACAAGTAAGCAATTAAAGACTTGGCAACAACCAAAATATTATTATATTAGGGAAAATGACACTTTTTCCCCCTAAGTTATGTGCATATAGCACTTTTTCCCCCTGAGTTATTAAAGTGACAGTTTTTTCCCCTCAGTTATTTTAAAAGTGGTAGTTTTCCCCCCTGAAATGTTAAATTGACATTTTTGCCCTTAAAACAAACTATTTCATTTATTTTTATTCTCCAACCAATTATATTACTAATATGCATGGAAGATTACGGTTCGATACGAACCTAATCAAACACCGTAGCACTTGAACTTAAAAAGTATGGATGGTTACGGTTACAATTCAGAACCGAAAAAAATATAATAAAATAATTGTTAAATTTATACTATTTTTAAATAAGAAATAAAATTATAAAAATAAATAAAAAAGTTTTGATTGGCGGTTCAAAATCGAAATTGGAATCGAACCGTACTGATTTATCAAATAAGTGTTTGACCATTTTCACTATATATGAATGTGGTTCGGTTCCGGTTTACAGTTCAAAAATTATTTAATTTTATTTTTTCGGTTCTGAATCGTAACCAGAACCGTCCATACTATTTCGGTATGATTGCTACAGTGTTTGGTTAGGTTTGAACCGAATCGTGATCATCTATACATATAAGTAATAATTTGTTGGAGAAAAAAATAATGAAATAATTATTTTAAGGGTAAAAATGTCTATTTAACATTTCAGGGGGAAAAAGTGTCACTTTAATAACACAGGGGGAAAAAGTGCTATATGCACATAACATAGGGGGAAAAAGTGCCATTTTCTCATTATATTATCTTCCCAAAGAGAAATATGTATTTTGTCACTATATTCCTATAATTTGAATTAGTAGTGCAAGTTGAAGAGGTAGGCCACCAAAATCTCTGCAGCATAACCCAATTCCAGTTGATATCATCTTCATCTTCTTTCTGCTAACCTTCACTCAAACAAACTCAAAAGAACTAACAACTCTCCCCCCTCTCGATCATTTACATTACACCTACACAGAGCTAGCTAGAGAAAGAGAGAATTGAAGAATGGCTTGTGTGGTTGTACTTTCGCTTATGAGGACATTAGAGCTTGAGTTCTTGCAACCTCTGCCTCGTCCAATTCTACAACAAAAGCAACTCATCCCTTGCAACAAACACTTGGTCCAATCTCTCCACAAGAAGCTTGGATTTCTGATGGAACTATTCGATGAGAATAGAATGGATGGTGTTGAAGCAATAAAAGAGTTGGAAACAAAGCTCAGAGATGTAGCTTTCAGGA
This sequence comes from Ipomoea trifida, assembly GCA_003576665.1. Lineage (NCBI taxonomy): Eukaryota > Viridiplantae > Streptophyta > Magnoliopsida > Solanales > Convolvulaceae > Ipomoea > Ipomoea trifida. Next base: position 17,415,547 of record CP025651.1, read on the forward strand.
TTGAGGATGAAATAGAACTCCAAGTAGTACATCTTTATGAGGAAGAAAGAGAAGAGGAAGGAGAAGAGGAATTCAGAATTTTTGCAGGAATTATTGATATTTTTGAAAGAACTGTGGATCAGGCATTTCAGCCCCCGGAAAATCACATTTACCTGGAAATGCCACAGGGTGAGAAAAGCAGTGCTCATCATTGCCAAAGGCTTCATCAAATTTTTCATCCCCTAAGGGGAAAATCACATCCTTGTCTCAAATTCCGTCCTATTTTGCACCAAGCTGTACAAGACATTGATGCCATCACTGAAGAGTTGGCGAAAGCCAAGGAGGAGTACCAGCTCTTCAAACATCATCTACAAGCAGGAACAATGCAGCCTGCCTCCCTTCATGTTTTACCAATACCTACTCATCAAGGTATCACCATGCCTGATTCTTCCCACCATGCTTCATGCTCTAAAGAAATAATGGTAGGAAAACAGGATGAGTTGGAGATTATAAAGGAGATGCTAATCCAACATCCATCTAAGCAACTTGAAATTGTCTCCATTAAAGGTATGGGAGGTATTGGTAAGACAACATTAGCAAGGCAAATTTATGAAGATTCATCAATCACCTCCTACTTTGATAAGCAAGCATGGGCTGTTGCATCACAACATCACAATAAGAGGCAAATGCTCTTCGGCCTTCTTGGTTCCAAACACAATAATGCAGACAGCAGCAGTAATGAGGATCTAGCATTACGACTCTACCAAAGTTTGAAGTGTCAAAGGTACTTGATTGTGATAGATGACGTATGGAGCGAAGAGGCATGGGGTGCTGTCAAAACTTGTTTTCCCGATGATGGAATTGGTAGTCGAGTATTGCTGACTACTCGTCTTGCGGAGGTGGTAAATATTATCTGCACCAAAGATGATTTTTCTCATCAAATGCAATTGTTAAAACAAAGTGATAGTTGGAAACTATTTAATGAAAAGGCATGTAAATCTCGTATTACTGAATTTGAGACGATTGGGAGACCAGTAGTAGAAAAATGCAAAGGACTGCCTTTGGCAATCATTGTGGTTGCAGGCCTTTTTTCCAAACTCAACACACTAGATGAGTGGAAAAATACTGCCAATGCTCTAAGTTCTTCTTCAGCAACTACTCTAGATGATGAAGAATGTTCGAGAATACTCTCGTTGAGTTACAATCATTTGCCCCACAATTTGAAAGCTTGTTTCTTATATTTGGGAGTTTTTCCAGAAGATCACAACATCAATGCTAATCGACTTGCAAAGTTATGGCTTGCAGAAGGACTCGTAAAGGCATTTGAGAATGACAGCTTTGATGCAGTGGCTAATAGGTACATGCAAGAACTTATGGATAGAAACCTAATAATTTTAAGCCGGCTATGCTCTCGTGGAAGAAAAATTAAGAGGTTTAGGATGCATGACTTATTGCATGCCTTTTGTGTGAGAGAAGCTCAAATCGAGAATCTATTGCATGTTGTCCAGAGTGAAAGTAGTTCTTATTTTCCTCAGAAAGGTTTTCGCTGGGTAAGTATCCAATATGTAGATTTTAACATGTCTACAATACAACATTATACCTTGAAAAGCTACAGATCATTCTTCAGTTTTTTTTGGGGGAAATCATTTTCAAATTTTAGAAATTGCAATCTACTTAGAGTATTCTTCTGTAATGATAAGAGTGTCTGGATAAAAAATATTGTGGATACTGCCCATTTGAGATTCCTAAGAGTTGGAAATGATATAGAATTGTCCAGGGTTCAGGGATTCCTAAAGTCAAGATGTAGAGAGAGTATAGAATTGTCAAGGTCTTGGAATCTTCAAACACTTTATTGTTATGGAAGAGCATCATATGGATTAGATGGAGGAAAGTTTTCAAAGTTTCCACAACTACACTATATTCATTGCAATGACTATTTTTGTGGAAATCCTCCCAATTTTGTTCATAAACTTGATGGGATAAGAGCTGATGATTGCTCAAAAGAATACATTACCAATATTCCATGCTTGAAGAAGGTCCGTATTAAAGGTGAAGGCAGAGCGAGTAATGCCTACATTGCAAACTTAGCCTATTTAGAGCAGCTCGAGGGGCTTTGGATTTCAAGTTGGCTTGGAACACATACTCCAATTAATAATGATATTGTTCTCTTGAAAAACCTTACGAAGTTGGTATTAAATGGTATTGGATTTGAGAGGGAGAAAATTAATATTCTTAGCAAGTTGCCTAGGCTAGAGGTGCTCAAGTTACTATGGAATTCATGCATAGGCGAAAAATGGGAAATACAGGAGGAAGTGATATTTAGCCAATTAATTGCTTTAGTTATCCTTGATTCTGATCTCAAGCATTGGAAAGCTAGTAGTCATAATTTCCCAAAACTTGAGCACCTATATCTTTGGAATTGCCATAAATTGAGAGAGATCCCAATTGAATTTGCAGAAATTTCAACATTGAAGTCAATCAAATTATGCGGATGTCTTTCTTCTGCTGTGAAATCATCCAAGAAAATTCAGGAAGAGCAACGTGACTATGGAAACTACGATATGGTTGTTATTGAGGAATATACATTGCATGTATGTCACCCTTCCTCTTTCTCAATTGCATTTTTTTTTTCAACTTGTGCCAAGCAAATTTAATTAAATTAAGTGACTCATGACAGGTTTTGGAATCTGAGAAAAGCCTAAGTGAAGAAGAGCCAAAAGTGGATAGTTGTTAACACTATTTATGGGTCCATGAAAAGCCATACTCTAAATGAGTACGTCTCAAGTTAACCTATACAATACTTAGTCCTGTTCAGGTATCCTTTTTAATGCTTCAACAGTCCATGTTCTGCAAATTTTGCCAAAACGAAATCCAATATTATTCAAGCTAAGCGCATTCCTAAATGACTTCAGGTAAACTTAGGGAGCTCTTTCTGTGTTGGCTGCAAGGCAAAGAGCAAATCCTGGGTGAGTATAGAAGGCACAGCACATTTAAACTGCCACAGTTTTGACAATATTTCTTTTATTTTAGTAATTGGAAACAGAATGTGCATGGAGTGTTCAAATATCTTAGTATGAACTTGGAATCTTGAAACATCTCACTCTTCAATTCTCATACAATATTTCTTCCCTTGAAACAAAATTACATCAAATTTAATTCGCTCTCTTTCTCATGTTTGATATGATAACATATATAATTACATGATAAGTGCTGTATGACATGACATATATTACCATTTGGGGTAATGTAAAACCTTAATTTTCAAGCACACATTTTGTTCTTTTTCTTGATTTTCCCAAATCAATATTGGTTTTGTTCACAATAGCAGAATGAAAGGTCCTGCACTTTTAGCCAGGGCTCAGAATGGTAGGTTTTCAAGATTTAAACCGATACGCAACAGAACTGGACTGGTCTCTGCAATGAGTGTTAACAATCTAATAAATGAGTAGGTTTCAAGTTAACCTATACACCATAACTGCCAGTCCTGTTCAGGAATCCTTTTTAATTCATTGTTGGGAATTAAAACAAATTTACATACTCTCCTTAGCTTGTAGGTTTTGACTGTCATCTGTATATGCAGAACTGAGATCCATTTTCATCCATTCATGATCTTTATTCATATCTGAAGCTAATAACTTTGCTAATTTGGGTGTTGTGACAATCAGGTGATCTTTGGTACAAGGGAACAAGAAGCTAAGCATGCATCCCTTGTATGTTAACTGGTGCTGGTGTTCCCTTTCAATCGAGTAGTAGGGTGGAAACACTTCAGTTGAGTTGGGCAAACATTAATTAGTTGTAGATCCTTCGTCAAAAATGTCTCCTAGAGGCAGTCTTGGTGCACCATCAACTTTGCCACAGAAGGAGCCTGCAGTACGCTGCGGAAGGCCCTGTTCAGGTACCCTTTTTAATTATCTCTCTCGGGCTCCTACTTGCTGAGTAATAGGCATAGCAGCGGACCTCAGGGCCGATCGAACTGGTAGTTTTACCGTTTGTGTTGCTAGTCCAGATGGCCATGTCATAGGTGGTGGAGTTGGGGGAGTTGTCATAGCAGCCAGTCCTGTTCAGGTACCCTTTTTAATGCTTCAACAGTCCATATTATATTCTGCAAATTTTGCCTAAATGGAATTCGTTATTCGAGTGCATTCCTAAATGACTAATTCAGGTAATATTGGAGAGCATTTTATGTGTTGGGTCCAAGGCAAATAGAAAACCCCCAGTGAGTATAGAATTAGGTGCAGCAGCACATTTAAAGCACCAGAGTTTTGACAATTCTGTAACTCCAGCCGATACGCAACAGAACCAGAATCTGAACTGGCCTCTGCAATGAGTGTCGTTTGGGCAGGTTCAAGCCAGCAAGATATACAATGTTTCCATATTGACATTGATTTTACGCGATGATTGCAGTTTCTTCCAACAGCAGCAGATGAAGTGTGTATATATATATATATATATGGTGTGAAGGCCAACTTGGCGTAATCCTGTAACTGTCTTCTAAACTTGAACTTGACACGTATTGTTCTGAAGTGTTAACCATTCCTTGTACCACAATGTTTTGCACTGTTGTGCAGAATCAAAGTGTGATCTTTTAATGTAACTTGTTGATTGGTATTTACTTACACATACATCATACAAATCTTGGGGATTTTGCTATAAATTCACTTATGAGTAGGGGTGTGCAACGGACGGATCGGGTCGGTTCGGGTGTGCGGATGGGTAACCCAATCGGATTTCGGTTTAAAATATTTAAATCCTATCCTGTTTTTAAAATAAATTTATCATTTCGGTTTTACATTGAATCGGTTCGGTCGGATCGGTCGGATATCCGTTTAAATTTCGGATTTAACAAAGCAATTAATACATTAAAAAAACCTTCAGTTTTAATATTTTTTCATATTTCCAAAAGTCCAAATTTCCAATTTCCATAAAATATTTGTATAATAATTTGTGCTAAATTACTAATATATAAATATATTAGCAACTTAGACACTTAGTAATTACTATACAAACTGGAA
>CP025651.1:17424743-17447499 GCA_003576665.1 Ipomoea trifida
CCCCAAACCGATACAATATATCCGTGATTAGAGATGATGTGGGTCGGGTTTCACTTTTCGGATTGAGGCCGGGTCGGAATGGCAGAAAACGGGTACGGGTCGGGCGGGTTTCTTCGGGTGGGTCGGGTATGCTCACTCCTACTTATGAGAACAATTGAGCTAGAGCTCTTTGCAATTCTTAAACATAAAAAATTGATATATGTTTCGCTTGGAATTATTGCACCCCGGCCCGTTCCAGAGAAAATTGAAATTTGCACTCATATTGATAAACACAGAAAAAAGTGACAATTACAGAACCAAGGACAATAGAGCTTGGGCTGTTGCAATCTCAGCCTGGTCCATTTGCACTGGTATCGGCATCATGCAAAATGAGACTCTAACCCAGTCAACAATCTATTGGATTTTTGATCCATCTCTATTTCATCCAATCATTATTGCATGGATCATGGTTCACATAGTTGTGTGGACCAAAAATAAAAAGTACATTATTTTTGTACTGTAAGTATATTATTTTAGGGTATATTATTTTTGTACTGAAGGTACATTATTTTTGTACTGTATATATATTATTGTAGGGTACATTATTTTTGTACTATAGGTTCATAATAATGTACTTATAGTACAAAAATAATGTACCATCAGTATAAAAATAATGTACTTTTTATTTTTGGTCCACACAGCTGGACCATGGTCCATGCAATAATTTGCCTATTTCATCAGTGGAGAAAAACAACAGTGGCCCTCCAACTAGGGAATTATTGCACCAGTTAGGTTAAAAAAGCTGTCGGCAGGGATCGGATTCCATTCATCATCTTACTTCCATTGGAGAAAAATATAGGAATCTTAAATATGTAAAGCTAAAGGTTGGAGAAAAGTAAAGGAATCTTTAGAATTGGAAAGCTAAAGGTTAAAAAAGCTGTCGGCAGGGATCGGATTCCATTCATCATCTTACTTCAGTTTGCCTCTGCAAACCTTCTCTCAAACAATCTCAGGAAAACAACTATCTAATTTACATTACACCTACACCAATTATAGCTGGAAAGCTAAAGCTTGAAAAAATCTGTCGGCAAGGACTTATAGTGGCATTGCCCAATTCCACTCATCTTGCTTCTGCTAATCTTCACACCTACCCAATTCCACCCATCTTGCTTAAGCTTAATTCTGCTAATCTGCACTCAAACAAACTGAGAGAAACTACTCTCATTTGATTTACATTACACCTATACTAACAGAGATACAGGGAGAGATTAATGGCTTGCGTAGCTGTAAATTCTCTTATCAGAACATTAGAGCTTGAGCTCTTGCAACCTCAACCTCGTCCAATCCTACAACAAATGGAACTCATCCCTTTTAACAAAGAGCTGATCCAATCTCTCCATGCAAAGCTTGGTTTTCTGATACAACTGTTCGACGAGAGCAGAATGGATGGTGATGAAGCAATTAAAGACTTGGAAACAAAGCTCAGAGATGTAGCTTTCTGTGTAGAAGATGAAATTGAACTCCATGTTGTTGAGCTTCACATGCAGAGAGGAAAGAAGCGAAAAAACGGAACAAGAGTAATGCAGTTGTGATTGGAAAGATGTAACTGACTATTCATTATGGAGGTGGTAGTCATATATACATATGGCGGTTGTAACTAACCAAGAGATATGGAAAATACAAGAAAGCCCTTAGGCATATGTACATCAAGTATTCTGTTCATGTTCATTGCCCTCTAATACATGTGGTACATCTCTATGAAAATGATCTCTCTTATAATTTGGTAGATCTCTTTAAAGAAGCTGACGAGGAAATGGGAGAAGGGGACACTGAAGCAAAAAAAACCCAGCATTCTCATAGACTTAGTCATGTATTGCAACAAGCAATAGAAGACATTGATGCCATTAAAGAAGAGCTGGAGAAAGTCATGATGTCACAAGCATGACATAGCTGTGCAAGGAAGGAAGACTACACGTGATGATGAACTTGTCAAGATGGACGGTTCCTCCGGTCATGCTTCACACACTGAGGACATAATGGTCGGGAAAGACAATGAGTTCGACACTATAATGAAGATGCTAATACAACATCCATCTGAACATCGAGAAGTTGTCTCAATTCAAGATATGGGAGGAATAGGCAAGACAACGCTAGCAAGACGAGTTTATGCTCTTAGGTCTTCTTGGTTTTAAAGATAATGTGAACAACAGCACTGATGAGGACCTAGCATTACCGCTCTACCAAAGTTTGAAATGTCAAAGGTACTTGGTAGTGATGGATGATGTATGGAGTAGAGAGTCATGGAATGATGTTAAATCTTGCTTTCCAGACGATATAAATGGGAGTCGAGTATTGTTGACTACTCGCGTTGTAGAGGTGGCCACTTGTATTGGCTCTAACAATTACTTCTCCCATCAAATGCAGTTCTTAGATCGAAATGAAAGTTGAGATTTATTTCGTAAAAAGGCATGCAAATCTCAGGGTGTTGAATTTGAGACAATTGGGAGACCAATTGTTGAGAAATGTAAAGGACTGCCATTGACAATTGTTGTGATAGCAGGTTTATTTTCAAAACTCAATACAATAGATGAGTGGAAGAAAACTGCTAATGCTCTAATATAATAAGTTCTTCAACATCAACTCTAGATGATGAAGAATGTTGGAGAATCCTCTCATTGAGTTATAGTCACTTGCCCTATAATTTGAAAGCTTGTTTTTTATATTTAGGAGTTTTTCCAGAAGATTATAAGATCAATGCTAACAAGCTTGCAAGATTATGGGCTGCGGAAGGACTTGTAAAGGCATTCAAGAATGAGAGTTTTGAAGCGGTGGCTAAAAGGTACATAAATAAGCTTATGGATAGAAACTTAATTCTCGTAAGCAAAAGAAGTAGTTGGGGAAGAAAAATTAAGGAGTTCAGAGTACATGATTTATTGCATGCCTTTTGTGTAAGAGAAGGTCAGAACTAGAGTCTTTTGCATGTTGGGGATGATAGTGCTTCCAATTTCCCTCAGAAAGGTATCCGTTGGATAAGAATTGAAATGGTGTCATTTGAAGATTTTGACATCTCTGCGTTACATTCTCTGTCAAAACACTGCCGGTCTATCTTTTATTTTTCGGGGTGGCCCAACTATTCAGTTTTGGAAATTTTCAGCCTATTGGGGGTACTCTGTGTTACTAATTACATTCGTTGCCAACATGTCCGCCTGTTCATTTCCATTTAAGATACCTATTGGCATTTAAAGTTTGTGATTCATTTTTCTCCATCGCTTGGAATCTTCAAACATATAGTGTGTATAATACAGGATTGAGCCATTTGAAGTTTCCACAACTACATTATCTTCGCTGTTATAATATAGGATTGTGCCATTTGGGATCTTTTCCCAAATCTGTTCATCAAAACTTGCATGTCATTTCTAACTTGCCGGATCATCATTGCCACCAAGAGTCCTTAACAAAAGTTCCATACCTAAAGAAGGTAGCTATTATGAAGGACAAAGCCGATAATTGCATTAAGAACCTTGTCTATTTACAGCATGCAGCTCGAGAGTTTGTCTATATTTTTTAATACACTGAGCTATGGAATTCGGGATATTCTTCTCTTGAAAAACATTAGGAAGCTGAGGTTTGATTTTATGAAATCTGAGTGGAAGGCAATTAATGTTTTGAGCAAGTTACCAAGGCTTGAAGTGCTCAAGTTAGTAGACGCTGACCTTGGCAAAAAGTGGGAACTACCAGAGACTGTAAAATTCTGCCACATAATTTGTTTGAAAATTTGGTCTCGTAATCTCAAGCATTGGGAAGTTGGTGCTGATAATTTTCCAAAACTTGAGCGCCTATTCCTTGACACATGCTATGAATTGAGAGAGATCCCGAATGGCATTGCAGAAATTCCAACATTGAACTTAATCCATTTAGAGAGGTGTCATTCTTCTGCAGTGATGTCAGCCAAGCAAATTCAGGCTGAGCAGCATGACTATGGAAATGAGAATATGGTTGTCATTGAGATAAACACAACACAGGTCTCTCGATCAATCTCCATTTATTTTTCTCAATTGCTTTTTATTTCACTCTCCTTTAATTTTTCTCCCAACTTCATTTAGTTTCCTCACGCACTAATTTGTTTTCATTGATTCATGACAGCCTAACTCTCTTGAAGATGACTCCGATGAAGGCGAGTTTGATGAAGATGAGGAGTAGATGATGCAAAGCTGCTAATTAAGATGATGTAGCCAAAATCCAATAAAAGAAGGGTGTGGGAAGAGCAGATAGTTTTTGCAATTTTGGTGTTTGAAATGGTTTCTGGTTCATAAGTTCTTCAGCTGCAAATTTGAATAGGGTATACATTACTATATTACTGTCTTGTATTGCAGGCCGGGCTGCTTCTAGGAATGAACAATATATATATAATCTGCTGGATTTAAGGCTTGCTAGATATATGGATTTAAGAATTGTAAAAATATATTGATCTATATGATCAACAATATTAATATTAATAGTGAATTCTATTTAACTTCAGCGTAGCTGCATTAGCTTGGTCTTCTTGATCTAATATTTATAACCAGAGTAAGCTACCCACCCCTGCAAAATTCTCTTACAATCTTCCCCTTCTTAAATGACATTTTCTAATTGGATAATTAACTTTCTTTTTAACTAATGGTGCGGACAAAAACTTGTGTAGTAAAACTATCTCGCGGATCCTTATTCGTGATATGAGGCGAGTGGTAGACAACCGGGTGAGATGCTCAATGAAGGCACACTTTGTAAGTATGTAAGTATCACAATTTATGTATATATACTCCTCCTTCATTTTCAAATCTAAAAACATTATTTTTGGTAAATTCACGGGGTCCAAGAGCTGGCCCAGGGGAAATCCTTGTGTAGTGAAACTATCTCGCGGATTCTTATTTGTGATATGAGGCGAGTGGTAGACAACCGGGTGAGATACTCAATGAAGACACACTTTGTAAGTATGTAAGTATCACAAAACATTATTTTTGGTAAATTCACGTGGTCCAAGAGCTGGCCCAGGGGAAATCGAGGTTCTCCTGGAATTCTTCCCCACAAAGAGAGCTCACTTGCCACTTGAGCTACCATATTGGGTTTACAAAAATAATCCTAGTGTTATAACTTCCGTTATTTTTTACATTATTGTTACCGTGCACATGCATCCACCATATATTTTCTTATAAAATTTTCGGCAATAATAGGCCAAAAATACCATTTTAATTAGAATATATTATTTTTCTCATCGAAATTCTGACAATAGTTAATCGAAAAATTGGATGACAGGACCAAATGTAATACAAATTATATAGTCATACCCCTAATTTGAAAATATTAACAAGAACCAAATGTGATACAATTACATAATTATACACCTAATTTGAAAATATTAATAGTAAATGACAAAATTTGATACATGTATAATAGTCAATGACCAAAAGTGAAATTGTTCCTATTATATACCTTTCTATTTTTACTCAGTGTGTTAATTAGATGAGTGATAGTGATTATAAAACAATGAAAATAGTAGTTTTAAAAAATTAAGATTACATGAGATTGAAAAGTTAAAAGAAATTTACGGATATACAATTATAAAAATTAGTATTTTATACCCATAATATGTAAAAGTAAATTGGTATTTCGTTTTTTCTTATTTGGTTCACGAAATTTATTTTCTAACCAAAATATAATTCCTCGGGTCACACTTGTGTAAGACTGTCTCACGGATCCTTATTCGTGAGATGGGTCGGGTCGGGTCAAAGCACCATGCAAATGTCATACTTATATGTGCAAATCCCATACTTATATGCTCAAATATAACACTAATTAAAAATACAAATTTTGTTACTTATAAGAGAAAAAGTAATACATTTTTCATAATAAGTAATGTTGACAAGTGCCTCTCACTTATAAGGGCAAATATAATACTTTTGAGGAAAAATGTAATACTTTTAAATCGAAATGTAAAAGTATTGTATTTTCCTTTAAAAGTATTACATTTACCCTAATAAGTAACAAAAATTTTATTCCTGATTAGTATTACATTTGAGCATATAAGTATGGCATTTGTGCATATAAGTGTTACATTTGCATCTTGACCCGACCCGACCCGACCCGTATCATGGTGAGACGGTCTCACACAAGTTTTTGCCTAATTCCTCACATTTGAGAAAAGGGTCACACTTGTGTGAGACCGTCTCACGGATCCTTATTCGTGAGACGGGTCGGGTCGGGTCAAAGCACCATGCAAATAATGTCATACTTATATGTGCAAATGTCATACTTATACACTCAAATATAACACTAATCAAGAATACAATTTTTGTTAATTATAAGAGAAAAAGTAATACATTTTTCATAATAAGTAATGTTGACAAGTGCCCATTACTTATAAGGGCAAATATAATACTTTTGAGGAAAAAAGTAATACTTTTAAATCGAAATATAAAAGTATTGTATTTTCCCTTAAAAGTATTACATTTACCCTTATAATAAGTAACAAAAATTTTATTCCTGATTAGTATTACATTTGAGCATATAAGTATGACATTTGTGCATATAAGTGTTACATTTGCATCTTGACCCGACCCGACCCGACTCGACCCGACCCGACCCGACTCGACTCGACCCGTCTCATGGTGCGACGGTCTCACACAAGTTTTTGCCTAATATTTATAGACAGTATATATTGAATTAATATAATAAATAAATTTGATTTCATATAAATTTTAATTAGTAAGGGTTTGTTAATTATTTTTAAAAATATAAATATTTGGTATATGTTTCAGTGCATCGCGCATAAAAAAGACTAGTATAAAAAATATAAGGGAAAATTGTTTTTTGGTCCTACAATTATACACTCTGTATAGATTTAATCCTTGAATTATATGCGTGATCATCTTTACCGTACCTTTAAGTTATGTGTGAAATGACGATTTTAGTTCTCGAAAGATGGTATGAGCAGTTTTAGTGGGGGTGGAATATGGGTGGTAAAACGAGAAAAAGTCCTCGAGTGTCGTGTTCTCAAGGAGGACAGATTGGAGTTGAGTAACATATTGGCATTTGGGAGGTTAAGAGGTAAGAGTTGCGTGAATGGCCAAGATTGAAAAGGGCATTAATCAAGGGGCACTAAAACCAAATAAGATAGGCTATGAAAATAGAAACGGAGATTGAAACTCTTAACTAGCATATATGGTCGATATTACTAATGGATTTGTAAACAGCGTGATTCAGACTCACACATCCTTAGTCAGTTGGGGCATTTCATCGAACACCTTGTCTACCACATCTCCCGGGCCTAATCGTTCCGGATACAGGGCGGGGATGTGGATGAGTTGGGCTCGTAAGAGGCCGCTATCGCACACACACTCACTTTCACAGGGTTTGCTAGCTAATGTGGCCACACTTAGGCACAAAGCATATCAAACATCAACCACACAAGCATTTGAATCTAAGTACATCAAGCTTACAATTTTTAAGAAATTTCTTAACAAATCAACCACACAACTAGCTTTGGGGCCACCGATCCCCTATCTAACCTAAGCAAACATCATAACAAATAACAAAAGAAAGAAATAAAAGATTGAAAGGAAATAACAATGAACTTAAACTAAATAAGAGTAAAGAAGAGTTACCATTTAAAGCTAGTATTCCTATTACACCTTGCTCTCATCCATCTAAGCTAAATCTACCATTGGAGAATCAATCTAAGCTAAGGGAAATGGGGGGTTTACCCCAAAGGGGAGAGAAGAAAGGGAATCAGATCTGGAAAATTAGGGCTCTCCCTAAAAAATGCAAGGGAAGGGTTTAAATAGCCAATTCAAAGTCAAAAGCCCGAAATTGCCCTTAATGACCCGGTCCACGTTCCATCCACGCGTGGATGGGGGTGTGGATGCGTACTGGAATTGGTCCACGCCTCCTCCAAGCGTGAAGCACTCGTGGTTGGATCCTGCCTAGTTGCTTCTTTGTTTGCTGCTTCATTTCGGCCTCGGATCCCGTTCCGTTCTGTGGAAATGACTTCAAAGACGCACTATAAAGTTAAATTAGCAATTTTGATCACATCAGAGTCTTTTACGCATGAAATGATTATGAATGGGTGACAAAACTACATAATATTGTCCTATAATTGACTCTAAACTCGACTATTCTTGGCGCTTATCAAAAGACCAAATCTATAACTTTATTAAATGACATATTGGTGGCATGAATAGTCTCAATAGTCCTAAATGACATAATTTAGGAGTTAAAAATGATTACACATATAACTTGAAGCTTCACTCTTCACTGTCGATTCCCAGAATAAAAGTTGCGGTGGCGATTTGGAAAATCAAAGAGCATCTCCTAAAACAAGCAGTGGAAAACGGCAGGTGTGACACCAGGCCGGCTTCAAATTTCAATAGCTTGTCCTATCATTTATAGATTATGGTGTAGGTTGTGTAACCCTTATCCCAAAATGTTGAATCCCCAACTCTAAGGGTCCTTCGTACTTCGGTCCAATAAAACATTTGGGTTGAAGAAACAGAGAGCATCTCCTAAAAGAAGCAGTGGGAAACGACAGTTGTGACACCCATGCCGACTTCAAAATTCAAACAGCTAGATTTATCATTTTATAGACTGAGACATTTTTAAACAAAAAAAAAACAAAAAAAAAACAAACAAAGAAACAAAAAACAAAAGCTCTTACTTGAAGCTAAAATTTAAATTACATAATGAAAAAAAAGTTAATATCAAATAATTTAAAATAAGATTCAAATGTTTTTAAAAATTTTACATGCATAATAACAAGGGATAAACTACAAATAAGCCATCGTACTATTTGAAAAATAGAAATTAAGCCATCAAACTCAAATAACCCCAAATTAAATAAGCCACATAACTCGAAAAAAACAAAGCAATTAAACGAATGAAATTGGAAAAAAAGAGCAATTAACCCATTTTAACAGGTCATTTGCATATTCCGGCCATCGGCGACGACCGACTTGTCACCAGTGACTGGAATATACAAATGACCTGTTAAAAATGTTAATTGCTCTTTTTTTCTAGATTCAGTGGCTTAATTGCTTTGTTTTTCATAATTCAGTGGCTTATTTGGGGTTATTTGAGTTTGATGGCTTATTTGTAGTTTATCCGTAATAACAATTATGAAAAAATTCTAGCTACTTTTCTATATGCATAATTGTTTTTATCATTTTTTTTCCTTTTGAGGTTGCATTCCGTAAAGGGAGGAATATTATTAACTTGCCCGCATGTACAACTCAATTGGTCACAGGGATGAAGTTCGGGAGAAGAGACCAATGATCAAGTCTCACCAACGATAGTGAGAAGCAAATCTCTATGTTCAGTTGATTTACACCATGCCAAGGCGTGGCGGCCCTTCTTTTTGGGAGAAGGAATATTTTCATTTGCTTTTTCCCTAACTAGCTTATATTTTCCCTAAACTAGCTCTTATATGCTATTTTGTGCATTAATCTTTCCATTAAATGATTCCTAGCAAATTTTAATTTGGACCATGGTCCATGTAGTAGCGAAGTAAAATGACATCATTGAATTCTAATTTTAGAAAAGAAAATTTTCGTTACCATTTTCCTAGTTCAATATTATCGACCATAATGAAATTACATTGTGCATAAAATAAAAATTAATAGCAAATTTTACATAATGAATGTTTATTGTTAAGTGAAACTATAGTTTAATTAGAATGATACTTTGGTGTGTTCCCAAAAAACAAAAGAATGATGGTTTGGTAGTGCTATAATGAAACTACGATGTGTATATATAAAATGAAACTGAATATAATATATATCAAATATTGAGTGTATATTGTTAAATGAAACTGTACTTAAATAAGAATGATATTTTAGTGATACTGTACTAAAACTGTACTGTGTATAAAATTAAACTTGAAAGTGCGTGTAATTTAGACTTCTATAAGCACTTAGTCAAGTTCTTGTGGGATGAACCGATCGTGGCAGTTCAGTTTGTAGTTCAATATTCAAGGAACTGGAAAACATAAAAACATTCAAAGCAGTAAAGATGCTTAGCAATTTGTTAACCCAATTCGGAATAACATATCTACATCTGGGGGCATCACTCTAATTAGCCCAACTCTCCATTGTTAGACTAAGTATTTTCAGTTGTATAGTTACCTAGTCTTTAGCCTATTACGTAGAGTAGGATTATTATGTTATTATCTGTAAACTCTTTCCTGAGCAATGAATGGTTAATCATATTCTCATTTCCATTAACTTGAAACGAAAAGATTGTACCAACAATTTGCGTAGAATACAAGTGAAAAACTCCATGGATGTTCTGAAACGGGTCTTAAGGTATGTTAAGGGCACGATGGACTACGGACTCCGCATGACCGCGTCCGGGTCGACTAACATTCATGCTTTTTCAGACTCGGACTGGGACGGGTGTCCGACTGATCACAAGTCTACGAGTGGGTATGCCGTCTTCCTCGGTTCTAACCTGGTCTCATGGGTGTCCCAAAAGCAGCGCACGGTGGCTCGCTCCTCGATAGAAGCTGGGTACAAAGGACTGGCTGACGTCTCCGCAGAGGTTACTTGGGTTGTCTCGTTATTGAAGGAACTGGGTTTACATTCGGGTCAACCAGCAACGTTATGGTGTGATAATCTCGGCGCTACCTACATGTGCGCTAATCCAGTGTTCCACGCAAGGACCAAGCATGTTGAAATAGATTACCACTTCGTTCGTGACAAGGTTGCATCAAGGGATTTCCGGGTTAATTTTGTGTCAACGAAGGACCAGTTAGCAGATATCTTCACCAAGCCGCTCCCGGCAACTCGTTTCTCCGCTCTTCGGGACAAGCTCAATGTTGTAGCGCTACAACCTTGCGCTTGAGGGGGAGTGTTAGACTAAGTATTTTCAGTTGTATAGTTACCTAGTCTTTAGCCTATTACGTAGAGTAGGATTATTATGTTATTATCTGTAAACTCTTTCCTGAGCAATGAACGGTTAATCATATTCTCATTTCCATTAACTTCAAACGAAAAGATTGTACCAACAATTTGCGTAGAATACAAGCGAAAAACTCCATGGATGTTCTGCAATCGTCAATCCATTAAGTTCTTCCTGAAGAGTTGTCAAGTTATGATTTCTCGATCTTCTTGTATTGAGGCTCCCCCTCAATAACAGCACACCATATTTTTCATCAGAGTGACTTCATGCCCAAATTCCCTCAAGAGAATTGTAACTTGAATCAAAGAGAGTCTTTGTCAAGTTTTCAATTTAGCTTAATCAGACTTGACCTGTAGAAGTTTCTTCGCAAAAACAACAACCAACTCTGCACGTATAATGGTTCCTTTATATATCAAGCTGAGACCAGATTCTTGATAACTGAATAACCGTTCTGCACATCTGACTGAACTATTCCAGTCCTGGTTCAGGTTAGGTCTTCAAGTCTTCGAGTCTTCTGAACTTCATTCGGAACTATACAATCATCTAGTACAGAATCGATCTAAACTTAATATAACAGGACTTAACCAACCTAAGTTGTTGAACTATCTTTTGAACTAGAAGTAGAATAACTAATTTTGTCGTGAAATCTTAACAACATGGGAGTACATATCTTTCAAGTATTCTTTAATAAAACTTTTTTATTAACAAAACTGAATAATAGGTTTAACATATTTAGTACATATATTGTCAAATGAATTGAAACTGTAGTTGGACTAGAATTATACTGTAGTTGTGTTGTAATGAAACTATGTACTATATATAAAATAAAATTGAATAATGATAGAGGTTGTGCATAAAATGAAAATTAATAGCAAGTTTCACATATTGAATGTTTATTGTTAAGTGAAACTATAGTTTAATTAGAACGATACTTTGGTGTGTTCAAAAAAAAAAAGAATGATGTTTTGGTAGTATTGTAATAAAATTACAATGTGTATTAACTGAAACTGTAGTTATATAACAATGATATTTTATTTATAGTGTACTGAAATTGTAATGTGTATAAAATTAAACTGTATAACAGGTCTCACATATTTAGTATATATTGTCAAATGAATTGAAACTGTAGTTAAATTAGAATAATACTATAGTTGTTTTGTAATAAAACTACTATATATATAAAACAAAACTGAATAATACACATTGTAGTTATATTACTACATGGACCATAACGAAATTTGACGTCTATCATTATTAACGAAAAAACTCAAAATGATGATGTTTTGAGCATGGTCCACAATAAAATTTATTTTACAATGCAAGATAGACCTTGGTTCATTATATAATTTATTGAGATGTATTAATCAGACACTCCGTGTTTGACTTGTGGAATTAGACAAGGAAGGCGATTAAAAGACCTTAAGCAAACTAAAAGTGATCTGGCCCCATTAAAACATTATTAAATTTTATTTAATTATTTGCTTAAAATTATAAGTATTTTAAAAATTATAAGTATTTTACTGTCAGGAATTTAGTTTTTTTTTTTAAATGACATGGCTACTACCCGAGGGTATGTACAATGCAAATTTTACTCTTATTTAATAATTCAGAAATCACAAAAAGAGGTAAATTGTACAAGAAAGGCCATAAGCAACAGACTCAATTGAGGGTAGGGTTGTTAACGAACCGAACATGAATAACGGACCACCTGACTTTCGTCTTAAAGAACCAGCGCTATTTGTTGGTTGGCGGACCACCTGACTTTCGTCTTAAAGAACTCGCGCCATTTGGAGGCTCGCGGACCACCCGAATTTCGTCTTAAAGAACCCGCACCATTTGGAGGCTGGCGGACCACCCGATTTTGCACACGAGAGTAAATCGAAAGACATATATTTTTATTTCTAAAAATAATCAAACTATAGGCATTTCAGCCGTTACACACAATAAGCTTTTCAACTGCTAAGTATAATAGACCTTTCGGCCACTAACAAGCCAAGAGTCTTTCGACCTAAAGGGGCGGACGTTTCAGCCTGCCCTAATTTTTTAGACTTTTCAGCCTTTACAATAGTTCGAACTTTTCAGCCCTTACAATAGTTCGAACTACTCAGCCCTTACTAATAGAATTTCTTGAGGTGATACGAGTTCCATATCCTCTCTACTGGCCGACCGTTCATTGTTTCTAGCCCGTACGTCCCTAGCTGAACCACTACAACTATACAGTAAGGCCCTTCCCACTTCTTCTCAAACTTTCCTCCTTCATTGGGCTGACTAGCGGACCGACTTCTGAGCACCAAGTCCCCCTCAAGGAAATAGCGGGGCTTGGCACGTTTATCTTGATATCTCTTTACCGACCTTTGATACTCGGCCATTCTGCACCAAGCTACCTCTCTTTTCTCCTCCAGGAAGTTTTTTTCTATCATCAAACTCTCTTCATTCGCCTCATCAGTGTACCGCATGACTTGGTCAGTAGGCTCAAGCACTTCAATTGGCACACTTGGTCAGTAGGCTCAAGCACTTCAATTGGCACCTTGGCCTCAAACCTATATGTTAAAGAAAATGGGGTTTCTCTGGTTGCCCTTCTCGTACTTGTGCGGTAAGCCCATAGTACTCGCTCTAGCTCGCTCACTCAACTCCCCTTGAGACCACTCAACTTCTTTCGTATCCCATCCATAATAGTCTGATTGACATTCTCCACTTGTCCGTTGGCCTGAGGATAGGCTACGAATACCTTGGTGTGCCGAATCCCGAACTGCTCACAAAACTCGACGAAGGACCAACAATCGAACTGCCGACCGTTATCACTTATCAAATGCTCGGGGATTCGACAAATTACATTCTTCCAAAAGAATTTTCTACATTGATTCTCGGTGATAGTGACTAATGGCTCGGCCTCCACTCACTTGGTGAAATAATCAACAACTATTATGCAAAACCTGTGTCGCCCCGGCGCGACTGGTAGTGGGCCCAATAAATCTATACCCCATCTTGCAAAGGGAAAGGCAGTTGTGACCGGCGTATAGAAGGAAGCCGACCTTGTTTCTTTCTGGGCGAAGGCTTGACAAACAGGGCACTTTACCACCTTTCAGATGCAGTCTCTAACCATAGCCGGCCAATAATATCCTTGCAATACCAACTTTCGCGCCAAAGTATGAGCCCCTTGATGAGCTGAGAAAATCCCTGAGTGTGCTTCTTCCATTACTTTCTCGACACCGGCCGGGAATAAACATAGTAGAAGTGGTCTTCCGAAAGATCTTTTGTACAGCCTTCTGTCCTGCTTGACATAGGATGGCGCCATTCTTTTGATTCTAGCCGCTTCTACCAGGTCATCGGGCAGCTCAACCTTGACCTTGTACATGATAAGGTCGGCCAACACCTGAGCTTCTGGAGTAACTTCCTCCTCATTGTCACTTTCTCCCTGGTTCCGCCCTTGCTGACTTATCACATTGACTTTCTCCTCAACCTATCCCGAGCTTCAATACTTGATCGTTCTACTATCTCTTTCCGACATATGCCCACTAAGTACTCTGGTATTCCGCCCAACTTTATCTTAGAAAGATCCGAGTTTTCCGCTCTAGGAACATGGTCGATCTCATAAGCTTGTTGTAACACCCCGGTTCGGCTATGCCGTATCTCCGGAGTAATTACCGCCACACCCAGACTGAACCCCACTCGAATACAGATAGAGTTCACTCTAAGTGCACAGGCTAACAGACTAAAGACAAGGATCGTGTTTCTTATCGTCAAAATCCAACATAATCTTATATATATGCAGCAAAAGAGTAGCTATACTAGCCACGAATATATATATATAAGAGTTTCTTACAGCCCATCAACAAAGAGTTTGGACTATTCCCGTTCTTACTAGCCATCTTAGAATTATCATGGCTACAAAAGAAATATACACGAAAAGGGGCAGTCTTGACTTTTCCCTTGAGACATAACGGATTAACGAGGGCAAGAAACCAAAATAGGTAACACTGATTGAACAGGAATGAGAATGGGGTCAGGAGTACACTAGGCAGAAACATGAGCCAGAGCTGGAGGATCAGAAGCGGAAGCAGGAGCATACCCACGCTAGACTTCATCTGATAAGGTACACAATGAAGTGTAGTTAGCACGACGGCTAAGTAAGGATATCCATTATCACTCAAAAGTAGACAAAGGTTTCGAAAATATAATCATTTGTAAGTTGTAAAATTTACCCACGAGTTATAGCTCTACCTGCAATCAGGTTATCAGTAATAGATAATATAATATAAGGCGTAAAGCTAACTCAACACATAAACTTTTCTCATATTGAGGTACCGGCATCATTGCCACTTAAAACACATTTTTCTGTTTTCCAGACAAGTTTGTAAAATATTTCATTTCCAGTAGTTCCCTCATTTTAACTCAAAAGGAAGTTCGACAGCACATTTCCGTGCTCAAAATTCGTCACATTTTGGATAGAATCATCTCCTTCTCAAATCGTTACCGAGTAACTCTTTTCTCATCTTTAAAACCTCCTTAGTTCCTTCTTAGTAAGCGTGAGGCCTTTGGAGCATTCTCATAACTCCCATTCTGACCACTTGGATCATCGAACTCGGGTTCAGTGGTCATCACCCGGTCTAACACTGATCCCCTGGACGTAAGGTTCGTTAAAATGATTCCTAGCTGGCCTAGCTAGGTCCATAAAAACCAACACCTACCCGAACTTCTGGAGTAACTATACCTTAAATGTGCACATCCCCATAGGAATACCTCATCCTACGAGTTATATAGTAACCGGCGAATAGACTTCGCCCTGCAGTATGAGCTGGTCATACAATATCCACAACGACCACCGGGCCATGGCACTTAAAGCCACCCGTGGGTCAATCAAGGTCCTCCTCAACTCGCTTTAGAAACTAAGGGTTTGAAAACATGATTCTTCCTTCAGTTTTTCTTTCTCAAATCATTTCTTTTGGACATATTTCTCATTTGAGTCCAGTAATTGAAATCGGCTATCTCATCAGCCCAAGAAGGATTTTAAAAATACTCTCAGTGCCCTTAGGCCTTTCAATCATCATTTTCTCATTTTTTTCTCACGTAAGGTACTCACTCATTAAAAGTGGTATTTTCCTCAAAAATAAGGTTTTGACAACCTGTTTACCAAAATAACATACGTTCTTTCGACGTAAGTTTTATAAACATTTTTATTTACTCACAGGCTTTCCAACACAATTCCCCAAAATCGTAAAATATTTAAGTATAATATTTTGGCTTCAAAAATACCCACCCGGATGCCCGTAGGCTCTCAAAACATCACCACACATAAGTCTAAAAACATCGGGGAAAAGCCGGGTCGGGAATAGGTCGAAACGAGTCCGCGTCGCGCGGACTCGCAACTGTCCGCGCCTGCGGACGCCCGGCGGACGCGGCGTCCTGACCGCGTCCGCGGTCTCGGCCTCTCGCGCCGAGACTGGGCGCCCACGGACGCGCAGCGGACGCGCGCGTCTGTGCGGCGTCCAGCCTCTCGGCCGAGGCGCCGTATGGCCAATTCGTAAGGGCGCGCGGTGGACGCGCGTCCACTGTCGCGTCCGCCCGGATTTCTGCCCGTCTTGGGCCGCAAGTTTGGGGTCGTAACGCCCCGATCTACCACTTTTTCCACAATTATAAGCATATACGGACCCCAAACAACATATACATGCATGAAAATAATTATGAACGCGTACAATAAGATTTATCAAGCTTAATTTCAAGGATTTTGGAGCCAATTTCAACAAAATTCTAATCATGCAATTTTTCCTAGCATTTGCCTATTTCCAAGTGATTGAACCAACTTAAGGGAATCCTTACCTCCGTAGAAGATTCCTAGAACCGTAGAAGTGTTAGATCCTTCCTCGAAACCAAAGCCCCTAAAAGCATCACCATAATAACAATATTCTTCATGCACTAAACATTAACACTTAAGTTCTAGAGATGAATA
The DNA here is from genome assembly GCA_003576665.1 of Ipomoea trifida. Classification (NCBI taxonomy): domain Eukaryota; kingdom Viridiplantae; phylum Streptophyta; class Magnoliopsida; order Solanales; family Convolvulaceae; genus Ipomoea; species Ipomoea trifida. The sequence continues at coordinate 17,441,596 of CP025651.1, forward strand.
GATCTAACAAAGTCCAAGATCTTACTTACACTTAATCCTTGAGTAAGAAAAATATTTTGGAGCTCCTTGATCACAATGGAAGACTTAGAATAATTCTTCTTCTTCTTTCTCTAAGGTGGGATTCGAAAATGGGATGGGGAGTAAGAGAGAGATGAGTGATCTTGTGTGATTTTGTTCTTGAAGATCAAGAAACATAGTACAATGCACATGCTTCATTAAATGCAAGATCAAGACCAAATCTCATTCTAGGATTTAATGCCACATGTCAACACCTCATTCATCCCTTAAGAAGATATTAATTCACTTGATCAGTTTAAGCCTAAATCAGATGAATGTTCGGAGGATTATAACTTAATTCGGGAAATTCTAATACCAAAATTATCGTAAAAATATTCCCGTCGCAAATCACCAATTCTGGGAATTTTCCGATAGTCCGTTAGATTTAGGTTCAGAGTCCGTAATAATTTATCCCTTACCGTCCATTTAAAAATTTCCTGAACTAACTAGAAATTCAGGCTTAATCGTATGATACTTAATAATCCAACTCTAGGAAAAATCCGAATCAAATCCATATCCTTATAATTTTCTCGGTTCGTGACCGATACGTAGATCGCAACTTATTATTAACTAGTCTCACTTATAAAAATCCTTCTGAAGTACCGAGAGCTCATCTCGTAAATATCGTAGCTTATTAGAAAAAAATTCTCTCGATCACCGAGACCCTCTCAAAGTCATAGCTTAAAAAAAAATATATCTATACTCTCGAACCTTAACTTTATCGAAAAAAACCGAGGGGTTACACTTGTACCGTCTCATTCCTTGTACTGTCTCATTCTTTCTCCTTTAGTCTCTTAAGATCCTTTCACTTGCCCGACTACCAGACGTGAGTCAGTCCGAATATGAAGCTTCTCGGCTCCTAAAGCTTTAGTCACTCTTAATCCACCGAGGACAACCTCATACTTAGCCTCATTGTTGGAAGTTTTAAACTGATACTCCAATGCATAATACAGTCGGAATCCTTCTGGGGTAGTTAGCATTATTCCCCCCATGGTGCTTCTAACATGACGCACCATTGGCGTGCATCTCCCACCATCCCTCGGACTCAGGAACGGTCACAGAGTCGTCCTTTAAGTTTTGAGCCATGCATTCAACTATAAAGTCTGCCAATAACTGGGCTTTGATAGCAGGGCGTGGCTGATACTCTATCCCATACTAAGTGAGCTCGACGACCCACTTCACTAATCGACCAGAAGAAGTTGGATTCCTCAGGACTCCCGCCAATAGCTGATCTGTCAATACTCGGATAGGGTGAGCTTGAAAGTACGGGACCAGCTTTCTGGCCATGATCACCAATGCATAGACCACTTTTTCAAGTGGCGAGTAACGAACTTCAGTGGCCTTCAAAGCCCTGCTCACATAGTATATTGGACATTGAACCTTTTCTTCCTCTCAGACCAGCACCAAGCTAACAGCTTGCTGAGAGGCGGCCAAATAAAGAAACAATGTCTCGCCCTCCACTGGTTTGGATAGTAGTAGAGGGGAAAGTAGATATGTCTTAAGTCCTTCAAACATGGCTTGGCACTCCCCCGACCAGATGAATCCTTCCCTAGTCTTTAAAGCATCAAAGAAGGGCAAAGATCGATCAGCTGATTTAGACAAAAATCGGCTCAGCGCTACCAACAGACGTGTAAGACGTTGTAATTCCTTGATAGTCTTAGGTGGCTGCATATCAAGTACGACCCTAACCTTTTTAGGGTTTGACTCAATCCCCTACCGAGTTTCCATATACCCTAAGAATTTTCCCCCTTGCACAGCAAAAACACACTTCTTTGCATTTAATCTTTGGTTGTGTTCCTCCATCACTCGAAAGCTAGCAGCAGTCGTCCGCATGGCTTTCTTCTCTGAGGCTTTTTACCAGCATGTCATTCACATAAGTAGCCATGGACTTTCCTAACAAGTCTTTGATAATAGCTTTTTATATCAAGTACGACCCTAGCCTTTTTAGGGTTTGACTCAATCCCCTACCGAGTTTCCATATACCCTAAGAACTTTCCCCCTTGCACAGCAAAACCACACTTCTTTGCATTTAATCTTTGGTTGTGTTTCTCCATCACTCGAAAGCTAGCAGCAGTCGTCCGCATGGCTTTCTTCTCTGAGGCTTTTTACCAGCATGTCATTCACATAAGTAGCCATGGACTTTCCTAACAAGTCTTTGAATAACTGAGACACCATCCTAGTATAGGTCGCACCAGAGTTCTTTAATCTGAAGGGCATAACTCAGTAATAGTATATCTCGTCAGGGGCATGCATGGAAATTTGGTGATAACCCCGGAAGGCATCCATGAAACTCAATCTCGGGTGGGTCGGGTCAACCTCTACTTCCTCTAACTCGACCGCCAACTCGAGTCATTCCAAAGTGCGCTCCCCCATATCTTCCCTTTTGGTGATGGTATGAATCCGTAGGTCTGGTCTCCCCATCTTGCGACAGGATTGTATGTAACAGTCACGAGCTACCTTCTGATCACTCCGCACTACCTCCATGGAGTCGCCTGTGAACCCTGCTAAGGGAGTTATGATCGGCCTAAGGATATCTCTATCCAATCCCAACTTCTTGAAATTATCTAAATAGAGCACATTGACACTGCTACCCGTATCTACCAACACTCGTCTCACAACGGTACCAACTATGTTATGGCTATGACCAGGGCATCTCGATGGGGCCCGGCCCCCAAGGGCAAGTCATCATCCGTGAAAGTGATTGGCTCTCGGCATGCCTTTTTTACACTAGCTTCTCTCCCATAAATAGCTATAACGTACAACTATTGAGCCCACACCTTCCTTGACCTAACCGAGTCACCTCCCTCGGGACCTCCTACGATCATGTTGATAACGTTCTTCCCCTTCAGGTTTGCTTTCTCAGTCCCTGCAGAAGGCTGCTTTCCTTTATCACGGTTACCCTCCCTAGTTTGGCTCGGGCTCCCGCGCTGCCAGGCAAACCTTGGCGCCATTAGCTCGGAGCACTCTTTTGGATGATGACCTTCATTTCTTTCTTCAAGATGTCGCACTCTTCAGTCGAATGAGTGGTCGAACGATGCAACCGATAATACTTGCCAATTCTTGAGATCTGTCCAACGGCCTGAGGTGCATTAGTCGATCGTACCTGAGACGGAGGTTGAGCTTAAACTTCTTGAACTGCGACTGGTTACTGGCGAAACAGTGGGACACCCATTCTTTCAGGGTTCCGACCAGTCTCCTAACGACCTAGCTGATTCTTATTGAACCTTCCGGTCCGCGGTTCCTCTAGACGAGGCTTCTTGGGGCATGATGATCCTCCTTCTTGGATCTTTTTCTACTTGATCACGTCCTCAGCATCAGCATGCCGATTGGCTCTTTGAATGGCCTGAGCGTACGAGTTTGGCCATTCGGTATGGAGTTTGGTATATAGCTTCCTCAACCTTAAATTCTACATGAACAAGATTAACATTGTCTTATCGTCTAAGTCGTCCACTGCGTGAACCTCTTTCTGCCATCTCGCCAGGAATGACCTAAGTGACTCGTTAGGGTCCTGCTTAATCCCGGATATGTACATGAAGTTCTTCTTAGGACGTAGGTTGGCGGCATAATTGGTCAAGAAGAGGTCGGCCAACTGCTCAAAATTGCTCACAGAATGCTCGGGCAACCTCATGCACCACCTTTGTGCTGAACGGGTTAAAGTCACAGATGCGCTCGAGGATCACCGGTTCCATTATACGTCAAATTCTCAAGTAAATTAAACTTTGTTAGGGTCTGGATAGTCATGATCTCTCGAGAGAATGGGCACACTCGTAGGAAAGACTGAGCATCACCTGTCTTCCCATTCACTTGATTCTATAAGTCCCGAACTTGCCGAGCCAACGCGACAACGTCCTCCGGCCTTCGACCCCAACCAGCTGGAGATTCTTCGCTACTCTCATGGATTGAGTGCCCCACCCCCCTCAATTTGCCTTTGAACCTTGTCATACCTTCGCACCCGCCTATTTCTAAGCTCATTAGGAACGACTTCCCTTGGTACCTCCTGCTCATTCAGATTTCTATCGCCCGGTACGCCCTGGTTTGCCAACCTATCGAAAATGGATTGGCGCGGGCTTCTCGACCCAGCCTGAGTCGGAGATCGGCGCGAAGCGGCTGACCTTTCTTGCTCTGTCGATCGGGCAGACCTTGCTTGCTGAACCACCGGGGGCCTACCTTTTTCACGAAGGTGTACCTCTCGCTTGTAAATGTTTGCTAACCATGTAAGTACCCCAAGAATTCCCGGTTGCTCGGGTTGTTCAGGTGCGACTGGTGGCGTAGGCGGAGGTACTTCTCCAACTCGGACCCCATCAGTAGGAGGATCTTCCACTCGCACTTGCTCACTTTGAGCACGAGAGTATTGGCGACTGAGCTGCTGTCGCAAATCACTAGCACGGGGTCGGGATAGCTGCTCTCGCAGGTCTCTTCCCTGAGAAACGGTTTGCCCAGCCGTACCATTCGCTTACACCTGAAGTTGCATCCTACCTTGTCCCTGACCTTGATGACTCCTAGTGGTCACCATTGTTGCGTTCTTTCAAACCTTCTCTGTCAGCTAGAAACCACACAACCTTTTGATCGATCCCCGCAGAGTGAACCAATGTTGGTTTTATCAACCACGGAGGGTCGAACGGCAGGCCAACACCACCGGAAAATCGACTAACGCTTGATCGGAAATTAGAGTGACTTCTCAACCCTTAATTTTGCCTTGAGTACAGTGAATTGCTTATGCCTCTTTCAAGGCCTTGAACCCCTATTTATACAAGCTAGGAGGGATTTCTCCCTTAGGAACTACTAAACTACCTTAGCAACTCTTTCCTTATTACACTTAGATACTTTCCTAATCTATACCGATCTTCCTTCCATATCTTTCGTCTTTCGCCACCAGACTCTTTTAGGAAACCTCTATAGCCATACTTCTTATACTGCCTTTCCTGCACAGCCTTTCTTACCCCGGCCTCCCTCTAGGTCGGTCTGGACCGACTCATCTCCTTCTCACTCCTTTAGCCCGTTCTTTCTTCCATAGTACTTAATTGTTTCAATAGCACTGTTTAATCACTCTCAGTCCAAGATCTTCAGCTGCCTTGTTACCCCTTCCTCGAATCCTTGACCGACCGACTCATCCTCTACCGACCTATATCCCATTATCATGCCTTCCTCCGAGCCCTCTTCCCCACTTTATCAGTCGTCCCTTCAGTTTACTCCAAACTCCTAGTACCGAACTTTAGCCTATCCCCCATTAGTATTTATTGTATAGAATTTACATGTTTATTTTTTATTTGTTACATTCGCAATTTAAATATAATTTGTAAATTTCTTTATGTTTTCTGAATATAATACATTAAATTAATATTATTGCATACAATTGGATAATAAGTTTAACAATTTCTTTTTCGTGCAACGCACGGGTACTATACTAGTTTGTGAAATAATGCTATTTTTTTTCCTTTTGATTTTATTTTTTAATATTCATTTCCTAAAGTGACAACAAAATTCTTATCTCAAATATGACCATGTAAGAAGGTGAAAATTAAGTGGGGAATGTGGCATTATTCTTAATTTATATATTTTTGTATCTTAAGAATGTATTACTTCCCTCCCCTTCAAAAAAATACCTCGTCATTAAGGTGGGGGTGTAAAAATAAGCAGAGTGTTTTAGTGATATTGTTTAGTTGGGCCACCATTTGTGAACATAGATGATTTCTGTTGCGGTTCATCCTGTAACATGAACATGCACTAGTACAGAATTGACTTTCTGCGTCCGGAGTAATGGACTATCTGCGTCCGGAGTACCCCGGACGCATATGCCGGAGACGCAGCTGCCTTCGATTATCTGCGTCCGGGGTTACCCCGGACGCA
>CP025651.1:17451127-17547711 GCA_003576665.1 Ipomoea trifida
ATATTATTGAACTATTGGACACTTTATTGTAAAATTTAAAATACTACCAAAAACTAATTACAAATTTATTGGACACTTTGATAGTTTTGGTTATATACTTTATTGAGTATTATTTGATTTACTTGAATTTTTTTATAGTTACTTAGCTTCATATTATTTATTGTACACTTTATTGTGAACTTTAAAATACTACCAACTAAAACTAACTAAATAATTTAAAATTTAAATTACTAATTAAAACTAACTATTTACTTATATACTTTGTTAAAATACTAATTAAAACTAACTAAATAATTTAAAATATATTATTGAACATTCAAACACATAATAGCAAGTATATGGATATAAATAACACACAATTTTATTAATTCAACAACATCACAATATTAATACTAAACATATACAATAATACATAATAATTAATCAAAATTAAATTTAAGAATAATAAATAACAAATAACAAATAACAAATAAATAAAATAAATAAAATAAAATAAAAAATTAAATCCGAAGGGGCAGGGCGTACCTTTACCGACGGGAGTGCGTAGGCGGTGGGCGGGGGAGGCGACCGGCGGTGGGCGGGGGATGCGACCGGCGGTGGGCGGGGGAGGCGACCGGCGGTGGGCGGGGGAGGCGACCGCTGGACAGAATAAACCCCATCCCTACTTGCCTAACAATGCCACATTCATTTCATGGACTCTCCTAAACCCCATACCACTCAATCGCTTAGGGATACACAAATCAACCCACCTTTTCCACCGAATACCCCTCCTACTCAGCACACAACCCACAAGGTAACAAAAAAACTTGCATGGCATAATTTGGTAATTTGAAGAACAGTTTTCAGCATAACCTCTCTCCCGGCCATTGACATATACGGAGTATTTATTAATCCATGCCCCCATCCTAGACTTTATGTAACACCCCGAAAATTCCTACTACTCTTTTTAGTCAGTTCTCACACACATACAATCAAAAACATACCAACTTCAACATCTATCCAACAAGTTCACAAATCTCAAACCACAACAATATAATCAAACCACACCACATACATCAAAACCATACACCAAACATCAAACCACACCACATCAAACCAACCTATCCAACACTTCAACACTTCAAAGCTACTTCAAAGTTTTCAAAAATTCAACAATAAATCTACTTCAACACTAGCTACTTCAAATCTAAATATTTCTCAAACCAATTTAAAGTAAAACTAAGTTACCAAAATACTTAACACATACCAAATAAAACATAATAAGTAAACACATAATGTTAATAGTAAACACATAATTTTAACACATACCAAATACTTAACACATACATTATTACAATTTTATAAAACATAACACATTTGTCATTACATCATTACAACACTTTACCTACACAAAATGTCATAAGCATTCTTCAAAAGTATTTAGCCCAAAATTTCACGAATTTCATTGATTTGATTCTCCGTGTAGGACTTTGACCCCGCAAATGCCTACAAAAATTTGAAATTATCAAATTATTAGTTTTAACATTAATAAAATATAATTTAAAATTCTTTAGTTTTATTACATTTTACTTACCGATGCTAAATCTTCATACTCGTAGTATTGAGTGCATATCTCAAACATATATCGCAAGACATAATATCCGCACTCCACACTACCGGTTGTGTAGGACACTACAAATTATAAATTTTGATGTATATATATTAGAAAGTTAAACAATAAAACATTACTAATAACATTATAAAATACATAAAACAATTTTGATAGATACCTTAATTCCCTCCATTTTAACAAATTTCTAGCTCTTTGTCCTTTCAAATTTGTTGCCGACCGAAATGCCTATAATATACTCTCATAAGGTGAATTGAAAAGAATAATAATAGTTAATAATAATAAATAAATATTATTAGGAGTTACTTACACACTCAATGGAGCCTTAATCTGTAGATCGCGGTTACATGGCAGTGGGTCTAATACATAGACCACATATGATTTCAAGCAAATGACCAAAAGCATCCAATGACTTCTACATTATTTAAAAAAAATGTTAACGCAATTCACAAATAAGTCAATTAATTTATATAAATAGCAAAGAATATAAATTTAGTTTTCTTACTCTTGATGGTATGGAGCCAAAATAAATCTACGGTCCTTCTCTTTCTCAATCGCATGCATGACATAAAAACGACCGCGTTGTAATTATGCTTGAGACTGTCTTTGAAATCTTCCTTGGGCAACGAATCCAATTGATGACACTCCAATTTTCTTGCATAGCCGATAAAGACATCTAAAATGTAAATAATTAGTAAATCAAATGATAAAAGATAAACGACTAAAGACAAAAAAAAAAAAATACTTACACTATAAAGGCTTGTATTATGGACACATCGAGCCATTGCATTGTCAGCAAGTCTTTAATGTCGTCAAACATCACGACACCAGACTTACCATGAGGATTCATTCCATCTGTGCATAGTCCAAGCCTAAGATTTCGGTTTTCGGAACCGAATTCAGGAAACTTCATATTAATGTTCTTCCATTGAGGAGAATCGGCGGGATGTCTCAACTTTCCATCTACTTTTCTACCAACAGCATGCCATTGCAAATTGTTTGCATCATTTGGATTTGCAAACAAACGCTTGAACCTTGGAATTACCGGTAGATACCACAACACCTTCGCAGGAGCACCTTTCTTCTTCTCACATGCATCATCGTATCCTTTCCGTTTATAACGCGATGCTCCACACTTCGGACACACATGCAAGTCTTTGTATGTTTCCAATACAAAATACAATCGTTTGGACATGCATGGATCCTTTCAATGTCCATACTCAACGGACATAACATTTTCTTTGCCTCATAAGTTGAACAAGGAAGTTCGTTATCATCGGGAAGCATGTCCTTTAAAAGTTTCAATAACTCCGTGAAACTCTTATCACTCCACCTATACTTTGCTTTAAGTTATACAATTTCAGCATTGATGATAACTTGTAAATTTACTACATCCTGAAAACAAAGGTTTTCCAGAATTTTCAAAAAAAGTTTCAAACTCTTGAGGCAGTTCATTCAAATCTCCTTGCATATCACGCATCAATTCATCTAGCCGGTCATTTCTTCATCAGTTCTAACAGTATCTTCTTTACGTTTATCTTTCTCTACATCTAATTCGACATCATCTGTACTAAAAGGTAATTCTCACCATGCCATATCCACGGGTCATATCCTTCTTGAAAACCACGACGTATCAAATGACTCTTAATTTCGTCAATCCCACGAAACTTTTTTAGATTTCTACAATCACAACAAGGACACACTATATATTTTTCACCAATTTTACTTGCATATTCCTCGGCAATTTGTACAAAGTCTAGAACCCCATTGACATATTCAAGTGTATTACGTTTCTTATACATCCAACTCCGATCCATATCTCCATTGTCACAAACATTTGATAAATGAATTAGTTTATTTGAGCTACAACTTAAAGGCTCAAGTTCAATAATTGAAAATTTAAAATACTACCAAAAACTAATTAAAAATTTATTGGACACTTTGTTAAACATGGTTATATACTTTTGAGTATTTACTAATATATTTGTTGGACACTTTGTTAATTTTGAGTATACTTTATTGATATTATTTGATTTACTTGAATTTTTATAATTACTTAGCTTCTAATTATTTATTGGACACTTTATTGTATATGAATTGATATACATATTGAATTATACCAACTACTACTAAAATACTAACTATTACTATATACTTTGGATTTCTTAAATTTACACTTTGATAGTTTTGGTTATATACTTTATTGAGTATTATTTGATTTACTTGAATTTTTTTATAGTTACTTAGCTTCTTATTATTTATTGGACACTTTATTGTAAATATTTAAAATACTACCAACTAAAACTAACTAAATCAAAATTTAAATTACTAATTAAAACTAACTATTTACTTATATACTTTGTTAAAATACTAATTAAAACTAACTAAATAATTTATAATTTAGAATACTAATTAAAACTAACTATTTACTTATATACTTTGTTAAAATACTAATTAAAACTAACTAAATAATTTAAAATATATTATTGAACTATTGGACACTTTATTGTAAAATTTAAAATACTACCAAAAACTAATTACAAATTTATTGGACACTTTGATAGTTTTGGTTATATACTTTATTGAGTATTATTTGATTTACTTGAATTTTTTTATAGTTACTTAGCTTCTTATTATTTATTGTACACTTTATTGTGAACTTTAAAATACTACCAACTAAAACTAACTAAATAATTTAAAATTTAAATTACTAATTAACTAACTATTTACTTATATACTTTGTTAAAATACTAATTAAAATAACTAAATAATTTATAATAAATACTAATTAAACTAACTATACTATTACTTTGAAATATAATAAAACTTTAATTTTTTAAAATACTAATTAAAACTAACTATTACATTACTGTTAAAATACTAATTAAAACTAACTAAATAATTTAAAATATATTATTGAACATTCAAACACATAATAGCAAGTATATGGATATAAATAACACACAATTTTATTAATTCAACAACATCACAATATTAATACTAAACATATACAATAATACATAATAATTAATCAAAATTAAATTTAAGAATAATAAATAACAAATAACAAATAAATAAAATAAATAAAATAAAATAAAAAATTAAATCGAAGGGGGAGGGCGTACCTTTACCGACGGAGTGGTGTGGCGGTGGTGCGCGGCGGCGGGGGCGACGGGGGAGGCGGGGTGGCGCCGCTGGTGCGGAGGCGGCGGCGATTGCGTTGGGCGGCAGCAGCGAGGGATTGCGGCGGCGAGGGGAAGAGGCACGGAGGCGGCGACGGTAGAGGAGGAGCGGTGGCTGTGGAGAGCAGAGCTGCGGCGGGGCGTCGGAGCAGTAGACGGAGTGGTAGACGAGCTAGGGCTGCTCGGTCGCTGCGTCCAGATCCAGATCTGTTTATATTTTAAAAAAAAAAAAAAAAAAAAAAAGGTAGCTGCGTCCGAAGTTTGAACTTCGGACGCAGCTACGTGTCACGTGATTATTAGCTGCGTCCGAAGTTCCACCTTCGGACGCAGCTACTATTTATAAAAATTTTATATTCTGCCAGCTGCGTCCGAAGTGTAAACTTCGGACGCAGCATATCATTTAAAAAAAAAAAAATGGACAATTTAATTACAAAAATGCCACCGCGCCGCTTTGTGCGTCCAGTATTTAAACTTCGGACGCAAATGCCCCTAAATTTAAAGTCTATTCTGTACTAGTGATGAATTTTTGTATTAAGTGATGTCTTGTTGTAGGCTATTTTTGTGAACCATTTTTGTCGTGAGGGTGATGTTTTGTATGACTAGTATTCCAAACCATTTATATCAGTTATATATTTAATGCTTCCGCAATTCATAACACTTACAGTTTTCAATGATTTACAAAGCGGAGCTTTGAATGATAGTCCATTTTTGCATCTCAATGTAAATGGAAACTCAATAATTCTTGTCTTGTAAACTCAAGAATTAATTTTTTGATTTTATAGGTTGCCGCCTAGGTACCGCCTAGACGCCGCCTAGATCGCTTAGGCGCTAGGCGCTAGTCTACTGCCCGACTAGCGCCTAGCGCCTACTGCAACCATGATCTTACCTATGAGTTATAATCATCCTTTAGACCTAATTAATTCTTAAGCTTCAACTCTCTAAGTCTAATTGATTTTGGACTCAGAGCCTATTCACCCATCAGCATTCAACAAGTTCACAACATTATGTTATTTAATTACACATTTCATCCATTGTATTTGTTGGTGTTGAATCAATGTCATGTTTGAAAGTTCTAGGCTCTTTCAGTATGATATTGTTGAAAACGAATATGGAGAGAATGATTGTTTTCTTCAAAACAATCATTTGTAGTGTTATAGTAATATATATTATATTATACAATTTTAGACATAAATTTATTCTTATTTTGTAAAAAAATTCAAGATTATAGGGCACATAACTACACTTGTTCCATTGCTAGTAATTTATGTTGGAAAATATAAGCAATGTCAAAGAAGGCTAGCAATCTTTCTGAAAGAGAGAACAAGTGGAGAAACACAATTGGATCTTGTCAATAGAAGGATCCACGATCGTGGATTGGATCATGGATGGGAAACAGAAAGATCCACATCCCGATCCACAATCGTGGTTGAGTAAGCAATCAATCCATGAGTGACCCACGCTCGTGGATTGGATCGTGGATCGGGTGCGACGCGGAATTTAAAGAAGATGCTTTGGAGGAAAAGCTATTTAAGCTAGGATTAGATATTTTGAGAGGAGAGTTCCAAGAGTTAGACAAGAAATTTCCTAGATTTTCAGCACTTAGAACATAGATTCTCTCTTTTACTTTCTCTCTCTAGACACTCATTTGTACTTTGAAGATCTCTTTGGAAGACAATTGTAATTTGGATTTCAATTGCAAGTTACTAGGTAATATACTCTCTTACTTTGATCTCTACTTCAATTGCTTTTCAATTTGGTGAATCTGGGTTAAATGTTGATTTCAATTTGTAGCATGAGTGGCTAGGTTTTCATTTAGGAATTGAGTTGTGATTTTAGTCATGATGCTAGTGTGAACTTCAATTATAAATTAGGTTTATGCATTGCTTTGGATTGATGAAATGTTCTTGCTATCTTTGATGAATTGTTTGCTTCCTTTGAGAATGACCACCTCTAGGATTGTATAAGGCATTGATTCTTAGCAAGAGATTGCTAGAATCGATGTAGCTCCATATCATTGATGTTTTCTTGCTTTAGAATCCGAAAGGACTAGGTAAGCGAAAGAGGTGAAGGCAAGGTGTTTGTTAAAATTCCTCTTTGGTCTTTGGTCACCTAGAAAGTGTTCCAAACCAAAAGGATGCCTAGTAGACCGGTAGGTGAAAGGTGTTAGCAAATCCTCTCAAGAATATCATCCTTGCAATGCAACCAACCTAAGGCATAAGAGCACTAGAAACATCATGGCTAGATACCAACTCATTCCTAATCTTTTCCTTATTGAAATTCAAATACTTGTTTGTGATCTTGAGACTACAACATGCAACCAATATACTTGATTCTAGTGACCTTTTATATGATGAGTCTGATCCTCTGTTCCTTACTTAAGCACATCTTAATGCTTCCAAATTTTCCTTCCTTGTGAGAACAATATAAACTCAAGGATCAAATCCTACATTCATCTTTGACAAAAGACGAGTTGTCAAAAGGCTACTGCATTATACAATCTGCTTCTTCCCCTTGCTTTTTTTACAAAAGTAAATCCCTACTATTGAGGGTTGGAGGTGTTGGAATTTTTAGCTTAAAATGACAATTTTGAGCGGTTATTTTGTGGTATAATTCTTAAGCTAGTTGCTAATTTAATTAGTGATTCGTAATTGTTTATTAAGTTTTTGATTTGTTGTACCCGAGGTGTGCATGAAATTAAGCTTAATTAAGCTTAAGCGTGAATGGGATTAGCATGCACCATTCAGTGCAATGAATTGTAGCACGATTCGGTGCTATAGAGATTAGCACGATTCGGTGCTTATATGCATCAATTCGATGCTGCACCGAGTGGTGCTAATGACACTACTCGGGTGCGGTTACCTGTCTAAATTCGTAAACCTTTCAATTTGTACAGACGTCTCTGTCACTCAGGTGTTTTGAAACAGGTCATTATGGTCGGTATGAATTAATTGTATATTAATTTTGTAACCATTGATATTATTTCGATAATAAGTATGACTATTTCAAACGTTTTATCCAATTATTAAATTAGATTTATGTTGGATTAATGTGCCATTCATTATGCTATTTAACTCCTCTCTTCCTACAAAAATTTGGATGTTGGCAGAATGGATTTGCACGTTAGTTTAGAAACCTCAAAACATTTTTCATTTTCTCTAATCTCTACTCTCATTCTTGGTTTTGAAAGAGAAAATTACATGCTTACATCTTCTGTAAAACATCGAAGTGCTCAACTTGTGTTCTATTTGTAACATTTTTCATTATGGCACTATTTAGTGGTGCAAGTTTAATAGACCATTTATGGTCATTATGTTATTGTGGTTTGAAACAGAAGTAACGGAAACCGTTACTTAGCCTATAATGATGGCATGTAGGCTATATATGTATGGTCCTCCCACTACTCCTGTTAAGAGATACAGACTACACCATCTAGTTGCCCAGGAGTTAAAGTGGTAGACAAAACACTCTATAATTCCTCACAATCCTTCAAGCAATACTACGGATATGACAATTATGGCTGGAGGTACATGATCCTATTAGCTTCCGCAATGAGGTTAGTTTATTACAACTTCTATGTTTGTATATTTGATCTAACACTATTTCGTCGGGTTTATGGCGACCCACGCTCGTGGATTGGATCGTGGATCGGGTGCGACGCAGAATTTAAAGAAGATGCTTTGGAGGAAAAGCTATTTAAGCTAGGATTAGATATTTTGAGAAGAGAGTTCCAAGAGTTAGACAAGAAATTTCCTTTATATGGTTATTATTAATTAGTGAGGTTTTTAATGTAATTTTGCATGTATTTTATTTTTGTCCGAAATTCTATTGCTTTACTATGCTTGATTTTAGGTGTTTTAATTTAGGTAGGATTGCATTTTCTTCTTGTTCTTCCTTCTTTCATTTAAGGAGTTGCGTGTTTCTTTTGTGGTTTGCATTAATGAAGGTTTGTATTCCTTAATTTTTTTAACTTTTTTTTTTTTTTACTGTTTGATTGTGCTTTTCTTTGGTTGGGGTGTGTATGTGTTTGTAGCGTCAATTTTTGTTTTCTTTGTGTTTTAGGGAGGTAGTATTGCTGTTGCTTTGAATTTGTTGGTGGTTAATGTTCCTGTTCTCTCATTTGATTGCTTACGTTGTTGTTCTCTCATTTTGTAGTAATCTCTTTTTTTTTCACGTTATTGTGTGCATATATGTTGTTGGGTGTGTGCATATGTGTTCTCTTATGATGGTGTCCGTTAGTTTTGTGGGTTTTCTGTAGTATACTGTTTGGGGGTAGGTTGGGTTGTGGAATTATTTGATGTGGCATTTTGAGGGTGTGTATTTCTTTTTACTAGATTTTCCACCATTCCTATGTGTTTTACTTAAACATTGTTTTTATTCTGGTGTTTTTTTATTTGAACATATTAGTCAAGTATATTACACACAACCGCTCTTTTTTTAGTATGCATTTAATTGTGTCACGTCACTGTGTGCATGTGTGTTCTACATTCATGGTGTTTGTTAGTTTTTTTTTTTTTTAGGGGGGGTGGGGGGGTTTGTTATATAGTTTGTAGGGTATTTTGGGTTGTGGAGTCTTTTGTTGTGTCATTTTGAGGTTGCGTGCTTCTGTTCACCATATTTTTCTGCATTCTTGTCTGTTGTTTCACCACTTAGTTTCAACTCTTGTTTTTTTATTGATGTGCGCATAATTTTTAATTAAAATGCACACAGACGCTCTATATTTGAGATTTTTGTATCATTATTATTTACTGGCCGTGTGTGGTTTCCCATTCCCATGTGCCAGCGTCTTTAGATGTTACTGAAGATTTTGGTGATGACTCTCATGGGTGTGTCATGAATATTTCTCCGGGGAAGACAAAGTATTGTGTTATGGAATTGTCTCAGGTTTTGAAGGACCTCAAACTCTCTTTTGCCAATGCCGAATCTGGTTTTGGTACGTCTATTGGTAAATCTGGTGTTATTCAGGCATTTGGTGGTGTGCTCATGTCTCCTGATATTGTTGTGCACCCCCCAATCGTTGCTAAGAATAAGGATTTTGGGAAGCGATTCAAATCGTCGAAAGAGGTTGCTGCAGAGAAAGCATCAAAGTCAACATGGGTGTGCAAGACTTGTCACAAATTTGAGGGTCATGATAGCCGCAATTGCCCGCTAAAGGCATATTCTCACTTTTTTACTTGTGGTTTTTTAAGACTTTGTATTTTTTTTATGTGAGTTGGATTATTTGTATGGGTTTAAATGAAGTATTAATTGTTCTTAGTTTGTTCTCTATGTGTTTTACTACACCCACATATTACTCTATGGAATTGCGCTATAGATTATGGGTCTTGTGTGTGCACCTACCTTAAGTAGTGTGTGCATGTCAGTGTGCACCTATGTGCTGACCACCGCGTAGGTGTGTGCACTAAAGTGTTTCACCGCGTGCCGTTTAGACACATTAGAGGTCCACAATGCGTAAATTGTTTGTCCGGTTATCGGGTAATGTGTTGATCAGCACTTGGGTTAACTTTTTGGCTTTAATCTGAATTTTTAAATAAGCCAATCATGTTAGATATAATTGCCCATCGAAGGCGTAGTGTTACTTTTGTAGTTGGGATGAGACTTGGATTACTCCAATTTGTTTTATTTGAATACTTTTAATATGTTTGCTAGCCTATGCGTGTGCACGTACTATAGTTAGGGTGTGCATGTCAATGTTCAGTGTTCACTCATGTGCTGTGAAAGTCGTAGTGTGTGCACCTCATTACTGGTAATGTGTGTGCACGTACTTGTGTTACGGCGCGTGCATGTCAGTGTACTCTAGGGTCGTGTAACGTGTTGGTGTGTGCACCCCAGTGATGTTCCCCGTGCCTTAAATACTCATTTGGTGTGCACGCAAGGTTAACTTGGTATCATTTCATGCAAGTTCTGCTTGTTAACCAGAGTGTGTTACAAAAATGCTTGCGCAAAAATTCCTTGTTCCCATAATAATCCACAAATAAATATCCCAAGAAAAAAGAGTGCAACATAAAATGTCTTCCGCAAGTTCGAAAATATTTCACATGGCAGCAGTAAAAATCATTGTTCACCATGGCCACACCAATACCTATTGATGGGGTTGGTTAGTCACTCGGCATTTCTTTCTTGTGCAATCAAACCAAATCCTCTTTAATTATGTATTTACATGAACACTTGTCTACTGTTAGGTTAAAAACTAAATACACAAGTGTCCAAACAATCGAACCACCACTATGTGCACTTGCAAACATACAAACAATAAATTCAGATATCTTAAAATACCACCATCAATGAAGGTAAATACTAGTCACTTCATTTCTCTCATTCAAAATTATTCATCATATGATACCACAACCCATACTAGCCTACAAACAATATAAGTAATACGCCCACAGTAGAATACTGACATGTACACAGCAAAATACTGACATGCACACAGTAGAATATACATATGCACACAACAAAATTTATATATGCACACAGCAGAGATTGATATACATATAGCAGAATATACATATGCACATAGCAGAATATTGATATGCAGACAACAAAATATACATATTCACACAACAGAATCTACATATGCACACAACAAAATATATATGCACCCAATCTGCCATATATATGCGTTTTAACCCTAGCCTAGTTCGAACACCACCATCGCCGACTTAAAGCCCTAACAAACCACCCTCCACCTCCGGACGCCGACTGTGTACATCTTCCCTTGCTGGAACCCTCACCTTTATTCGGTTTTTCTCTTCGCAAATACAACGAAAATAATTTTGAAAGAAGAGCCATACCTCTACTTTATGTTCGTGACTTCGCCCCATGTCATCGATTGTCTCTCCTTTTCGATCTAGCGATGAATCACCGGCTTCAAACTCACACAACGTTGTTCAATTTTTTTGTCGGGTGCAGATGAAATGCCTGGAATTGAAGTAGTGGGTAGAGCTAAAGTCAGGGGATTCCTAATTTCTAGAACTAATGTTGGACAAACAATTACATCTTTGCCCATGGATTGCTTTTTTTTTATTATTATTAAAAAGTCCGCCTATTTTTATGGTAACAACTTAAACACATTCAACTAAATCTCAACCCTTAATTAGTTAAATCATATGGTCAAGATTATGCCCTATTTCTCATCTAGATGGCATGTCTCATATGAAGCATACCCTATACATTCATTTTATTCTTATGCAATGCACAAATTGGGTCAAATAAGCATATATTATCTAGTAAGCATGACCACAAATAGTCGCGATGACCGATGCATCATCGCCACCCGTGGACAGTAACGAATCATTGCTAGAAATTATTATAGGGTCACTACCTTGACAAAAATGAGACGATACGATCTCTTCTAAGCTGGCCGTACAATATTTCTTACATACTAACCCTTTTACTAGTATTATTCCCCATATAGCTAGGACGATTGGTCTTCCGGGCCATGTTGGGTCTGGCCGTCGCCCAACTCTCATTCTAGGTTTCGTAGATGGCTGCACTTGAACCTTCTTTTTTGAAAAGCTATTATCAACTATTGATGACTCTATTATTAAAGTAAACAAACGGAGAGACACTATGAAATACACTCCTTGATCCAGTAACAAATTTTTATACCACTTACCAGACATTATATGTTTGGTATTTCCTTATATCTTTTGGGGGTTATTTTTGTTTTTTGTCAGAATATTCTTAAAGATGATTTCTATTAATTTGATAGCATTATTTTTGCAAAGTATCCATGTGACTTATGCTTATGATTTAGCATGTTTTATATGATATTTTGTAAATGATTTAGCATGATTTGTATCATCTTTTAATTGCCAAATGATTACCACCAACATGATTTCTGCAAACACACATGCCTAGCTATTTAGCAATTTTTTTTTTTGCATGCGAACATATATTATAACCATATTTATTTTAGGTAATGATATTATTAATTTTTTTTGTGCTTTTTGGTGGCCTTAACACAATACAAAATATATGTGGATATTTTTTTTATTAATATTTTTTCAGGTTTAAGTTTTATATTCTTCCAAAAAAATATCTTAAGGGCATGCAGCTTTAGCAATTTTTTTAAAGATGTTTTGGCTATTCCTGTTAAGCTGAAGAATTGTGTAAGGCAACGTTGGCATAGGAAGCAAATACCAAATATGATCCATTCCATTTAACTGGCACACATAACATACTAGATGAGCCTAGATAAGTGGTTTTTCTTTTTTCCTCAAAGATAACATGTGCATACCACTATGTATTTATTTTACTAATTTTTTCTACGCGCTTTGCGCGAAGACTTGTGCCAATATTTAAACCCAATTAGTAAATAATTTTGAAATAGATATAATGCATTTTTTTTAGTTGGCGAAATTTCATAGATATTCGAGTAAAATTTTTGTTGTGAATGTATTTGAAATTAATACAAGAAATTCAAATTCATTGTGATGAATATATTCCACTGTAATTTTAAGGGTACTCAACGTTGTATTACAATATTTTTGTCTTTGAAAATGAATAAAATTTGTTTAAATATAGTCTTCTTCTTCTTTTTTGAAAAAAAATATAGTCTTCTTCTAATTAGAGATATATCCCTTATAAATTTATATTCATATACGGATATACATAATACTTGATTTCAATTATCTCAATTCAATAACTTCCACAGATTGATATCCAAAAATCTTGTCTCAATTCAACTGCAAATGCATTATGTTGCTGCTCATTTATAATATTAATATTTTTAAATAACAGTGTGTTTATATATATATATATATATATATATATATATATATATATATATATATATATATATATATATATATATATTATTGAAGTAAGAATTATAGAAATGATAAATTATTAAATATAACTATGGTAATATTTAATTAAAATATAAATGAATTCAAACTTACCATTGGAGAATGTAAGAAAACATATTGTGTATGCATGTGCATGGTAATTATAATGTAGAAAGATAACAGAAGTTATAACGGTAGGGATATTTCTGTCCAAAAAATTTTGTAGTACAACTTTTATAGCATAAGGTAGAACAAAAATTAACGGAAAAAACGGATATAAACCAGGGGTATAACTTGGATTGAGACTTATTATGTTTTTAGACTATGGCAATTTGTTTAAGAAATTATGTAGCATCTATTCAATTGTTGCTTAGATTTAAAGAAAAGCATACTTGAACGATAAGAATTGATAGATACCCAACATGGGTACCTAGTCTATACCACCTAATAGGTAGTCGGGCCTCAGACTCGATAGTCAGCACTCAAGATATGACCAGTCGGCTCCTTAACTATCCTTCCATAACCCTCAATTATTACTCATTTATTACCATAAATTCTCCTAATTAACCCATTAACCATCAATTAATTAGCAATTATTTTTTTATTACTGCCCTATTAACTACTCGTGAATACCCACCCTACTCACCATCTACCATTCTTTTGCTATAAAGGATGGAGTCAGAAACAAGAACGGGGGCTCTATTTTTTCACTAGAAAGAACTCAAACACTACATGTGCAAAACTACCAATAAAATAGTATATTTTGGAATCCTTTTCTCTATTTATTAATTTTTTACATTTTATGTTCATTCGATCGGTTATGTTGACCCGCTGAGTGACTACCCGGGGTCACCAAACCAACATTGGCGCCATCTGTGGGGACCTGTACAAAAAGTCGTGTACTCCGACCAATCCAGTGAAAAAACTTAAGCGATGAGAACTGTACATCGGGCATCCGTATCACTTCTATGATGTTGATGTTCAAAAGAGGTAATCTTTGTATGCTTCCATCTCACAACATTTACGTTCCATATATATGAAAGGGAAATTATGGATTAGTATAGAGAATCTCAAAAATTAATTTTGGCAATACTGTTGAGAATGGTCCTGAAATTATGGGATACTCAATCAGTCAAGCAGCGCACTTAATAGCCAGAAGAATGGGCGACTGAGGGACTTGATGAACATGTTAAAGAGTCGGCCATAGGACATGACGTTAATGTGCCTTTTTTTTTTTATAAAAAGCTTCGCTGCGAATGGAAGATAATTAAAATTTCTAATCGATTGGGGAATCTGCTAGGCATATAAATATGAAAAGGGTCACACTTGTGTGAGACCGTCTCACGGATCCTTATTCGTGAGACGGGTCGGGTCGGGTCAATGCACCATGCAAATGTCGCACTTATATGTGCAAATGTCATACTTATATGCTCAAGGACTATGAATTCTCCAAATTCGAGGGGCCATGGATGATCTTAAACCACTACCTTGTAGTCCAGAACCCAATTTCAGCCCTTGGAAGAACAAAACCGAGAAGCTCCTTGTATGGGTAAGATTTCCTAAGTTGCCAATTGAATATTTTGAAGAAGACTTCTTGATGAAAATTGGGCTCTCGGTTGGCCGTCCGGTCAAGATCGATAGAACAACCATCTTCACCTCTAAAGGTAAATTCGCAAGAATCTGTGTAGAGGTGGATATCACCAAACCATTGCTGTCAATATTTGTTTTGAATCAGGAAGAATGGCCGATAGAATATGAAGGTATCCATTTGGTGTGCTTCAAGTGTGGGAAATATGGCCACTGCCACGAACAATGCGGCCAGGAGGAGGTGAACAATGTCAGACCCGACCCTGCCCGAAATCTGGATGGGAATTCCTCTGCGGCAAATTCAAATACGTTTGCTCAAGGTCAATCGGAGAAGTACGGGGCTTGGATGTTTGTTTCCCATAAAGAGAGGAGAAATCGATTCAGAAAGGCGTATTACCCAAAGGAGGGTTCTCTCACGGATAGAAATCATGTTATACGGGGAAACGCCACTGGGGAAGGTTGGGGTACGCAGTCAAAATTTGCGACCCTTGAAAACTATGATGAAGACGTAATGGTATTAGATCAAGACAACATGGAAGGAAGAGTGCTCCAACGACAACCGAAGAATACTCTACCCAGAATTAGGACAAAGGAGTAGAATAAGCAGAGGAGCCCCCAACGAAGGGATGTCAGCCTCTTTCAGGAGCCGAGGCAATTAGGCTCTGATCGACAGAATCAAAATGCTTATAGGGTTGGTTTCCAATACGCTAATCGCGGTGGACACTAGATTGCCAATCGAGGAGGATACCAGAACGCTTACCGGGGTGGACATCATCCTGCAAACCGAGGCGGATATCAGTATCCTAATGGTGGGAACCGAGGCCGGTATGGAAGGGGTGGAGCACCAAATCGCACTGCAACCGAATCTGAACACACTGTTGTCCGTGGGTCGGATGGTGGCAGAAACATTACAAGTACGGTTGTCTACCATGAGCATGAGCAGGTTGATTTCGCTACCATAGCTGGATTTGGGACCTCTCCCAAAGATGATCCCCTAGACCGTGGTGGCCCTCCCGCTTCTGAGTTCAATTTTCTCGATGTAGCAATGTTGGAGGGTGATGGTATCTGTGACCCTGTTGGTGTTGTGGCTGATGGCCACCTGCGCCCTTGAGGCGCCTAGGTTTGCTTTCTTTTTCTATGTTGTGTCTAGTTTGGAATCGTTAGGGCGCGGCCTCTAGGGAATTTAGGCGCTACCTTAAGCATTTGGTCTTGGTTCATAAACCATATATTGTCTGTTTGTTAGAACCTAAGGTGTCTGGCAATCAGGCTAACACATTATGTTCGAGCTTTGGCTTTGAAGAATGGGTTAGGGTTGAAGCAGTAGGCTTCTCTGGTGGTATTTGGGTCCTTTGGAAGTGCTCGCTGAATGTTGAGATTATTGAAACTCACCCTCAGTTTATCACTGTACAGGTGGATCAAGAAGGAGTAAGCGTGTGGAGGCTTTCAGTGATCTATGGGAGTCCTAACCTTTATCTCCGAAGGGGATTGTTTGCTGATCTTTCTTGTATCTCATCTGATTTTCAGGGCCCTTGGCTGTTGGCGGGTGACTTTAACTCTGTCACTTCACAGGAGGAGGTTAACAACTCAGAGAGTTTCTCCTTCTCAAGAT
This sequence comes from Ipomoea trifida, assembly GCA_003576665.1. Classification (NCBI taxonomy): domain Eukaryota; kingdom Viridiplantae; phylum Streptophyta; class Magnoliopsida; order Solanales; family Convolvulaceae; genus Ipomoea; species Ipomoea trifida. Next base: position 17,467,904 of record CP025651.1, read on the forward strand.
GCAACGACTTCAACAAATGGTTGTTTCGGGAAAGTTTGATGGACTTGGGCTTCAAAGGTGCCAAATTTACATGGATGAGAGGCATTAACTCGTCAACATTTAGAGGTGCACAATTAGACCGGGCATTAGGCAACATCCAATGGAAGCTTCATTACCCGAATACAGTGGTGGATCACCTCCCTATGATCAAATCAGATCATTCGCCTCTGCTTATCAACACTGATTCTTCACCAAGGTTAGCTAGGAGAAAAGTCTTCAGGTTTAATTTGGCTTGGGCCACGCATGCGGACTTCCTACCTCTGGTACAACTGAATTGGAAGGGAGAGAGGAGCTTAGAAGTGAACAAAGCTAACTTGACTATTGTGCTGACAGATTGGAATACTAATACCTTTGGAAATATTTTCCATAAGAAAAAAAGGTTGCTAGCTAGGATTGGTGGAGTTAAGAAGTATCTTGCAAGCAATGTAAGTCCGGGACTGATTCGTTTGGATCGCAGGCTTCGTCGGGAACTAGAGGAGGTTTTATATCAAGAGGAGTTGTTATGGTTCCAACGATCCAGGGAAGATTGGATTACTTTAGGGGATTGTAATACTCGCTACTACCACACTACGACATCGATTAAGAATAACCTCAACAGGATCAAAGCGTTGAAAGACGACGACAGTAATTGGATAATAGATGAAAACGATGTCAAGCATCTTGTTCGGGAGTATTTTGTGGGACTCTACACTGAAGAAGCCTCGTCTAACTTGTAACCCCTACGGTCTGGTAGATTCCCCAAACTCTCAAGGGAGGAATGGGAACTAATAAATGCTCCATTCTGCCAAGAAGAAATTAGGCAAGCTCTATTTGATATGGAGCCCTGTAAGGCACCGGAGCCAGATGGATACTTAGCAGCCTTTTACCAGAAAACTTGGGGCATCACAGGAAAGTGCGTAGTAAGAGACACACAACAATTCGTTGAAGATGGCAAACTCCCCTCAGGCACAAATTAAACGACACGTTGATCTCCCTAATACCCAAAGTACCGAACCCAGAGTCGGTCAAACAGTTGCGCCTTATCGGTTTATGTAATGTGTCATACAAGCTCTTAACAAAAACAATGTCTAACAGACTAAAAGACATCTCAAAGAAGTTGATTAGGCAACATCAAACTAGTTTTGTCCCACGTAGAACTATTACGGACAACATACTTGTCTTTCAAAAGGTTTTGCATTCAATGAAATACAAGCAAGGGGCTAAAGGTTGGATGATAGTCAAACTAGATCTTGAAAAGGCCTATGACAGATTATCATGGAGATTTCTGGAAGAAACTCTGAGGGATATAGGCTTCAACCAAAAATAAACGAGGAATATTATGGAATGTGTTACTACTACCCGGCTTGCAGTACTGTGGAATGGGCAGAGGTCGGAATGGTTCAGCCCAGGAAGAGGGTTAAGATAGGGAGACTCCATTTCCCCCTTACTCTTTGTTTTATGTATCGAAAGGCTCAGTCACATTATTCATGAGTCTTTAGAACAGAATAAGTGGAAAGGAATCAGAATTTGTAGGAATGGTCCTCATGTTTCTCACCTTTTTTTCGCAAATGACCTGATCCTGTTCGGGGAAGCCACTGTCGAACAAGCCCTTGAGATGAAGAAATGCTTAGATGTCTTATGCTCCAACTCTGGACAAAGAATCAGCCCCCACAATTCCTCAGTGTTTTTCTCGAAGAATACAAGTCCAGCTCTCCAACAAAGCATTAGCGAGACACTAGGTATCCCAAAGGTGTCGGATATGGGCAAATACTTGGGGATTCTGTCTTTTCATGGAATGCTGACGAATGAGACTTTTGCGGGAATTATTGATAGAATCAGAGAGAAGCTAGCAGGCTGGAAAGCCAAGTCCCTCTCGTTCGCAGGCAGGTACACTATGGCATAGTCAGTTTTATCGGTCATTCCTTACTACACAATGCAAACAACTCTCCTGCCGAATGGGGTGATTCGAGCTATCGAAAAAATCATCCGGGATTTCTTATGGGGTAGTAAGGAAGGTGAGAGGAAGTGTCATTTAGTTAAGTGGGATGTGATTACCAAAAGTAAGGCGTATGGAGGACTGGGCATTAGAAAGCTAGAGCCTATGAACCGAGTTTTTTCTCGTGAAGCTTGGATGGAGACTTATCCAGAACGATGACTGCCTCTGGGCACAGATTTTTAAAGCAAAGTACTCAATTACATCAACAGATTGCACTACTTGGAAGCCTAAGGCGAATATGTCCAATGCTTGGCGAGGGATTCTTAAATCGGTGCCTATTCTCCTAAAGGGAATAAGGAAGACAATGAGAAATGGAAGACGAACGACATTTTGGACGGATAATTGGTTGGGGGACAAACCTCTCTGCCAAGAAGTCATCAACTTTGTACCAACAGAGGACCTTGACAGACCAGTTTCAAGTTATTGGGAGGGAGTAAGAGGCTGGCAGTGGGAGTCATTGAGTAATCTGCTTCCTGAAGAGTCTCTAAATAAGCTAGTTGTGTGCATTCTAGATGAGGACCAACATATGGATGATACTATAGGTTGGAGTAAAGAAGCCTCATGCAGCTTCTCGGTTGGTTCAGCATATGACATTGCGTCAGCAGAGGAGGGTTTAACCGAAGTTGCAAAGTGGAATAGCATTTGGAAGCTCAAAGTCCCCAACCGTGTCTGTACATTCATTTGGTTGATAAAACACAATAGAATCATGACCAATGAGAACAGGGCTAAGCATGGAATGACAGAGTCGGATATCTGCTGGTTTTGCACGAATATAGTGAAAAGCGTGGACCACGTATTACGCCACTGTCCTCTCGCAGACTTGGTGTGGAGAGCAGTTCTTCTGGCATTCTTTGAGAAGACCAAATACGCCCCTTTTCCTAGATGGCTGGAGGAAGGAATCACTAATAAAGGAAATGGCAGGCATCCTGTCAACAATAGCACTATGTTCGCAATGACGTTGTGGTGGGTTTGGAAGTGGAGAAATGATGCCATCTTCAACAATACGGTCAAACCACTCCAGTTCAAAACCTCTTGGATTAGCTCCCAAGTCGAAGGAATTAACAAAGCTTTTTGCAGAGCAAATAACCCATGTGGTCGTCCGAGTGCAAACAATTGGCACAAACTAACGTGGTCAAAACCACAAAACGACTATGTAAAAGTGAATGTAGATGGAGTTGTCGACATGACCACGTCCAGAGCTTGCTGTGGTGGATTAATAAGAGATGAGGCAGGCTTATAGAAGCAAGGGTACGTATACATCATAGGGAACTGTTCTACATTTGAAGCGGAAGCTTGGGCCCTCCTTAAAGGCATTCAACTAGCAGCACACTCGGGGATCAACAGAATGATCTTTGAAAGAGACTCCAGCGAGATTACAAGTTAATGGCTTCGGCAAGGCCTCCCTCAATCGCAGCTCATAACATCCTGGAGGCATGCAAAAGGGAGCTGCGCTGTTTTGAGGCTTGGCAGATCAATAACATAGCACGTGAACAAAATCAAGTAGCGGACATCTTAGCCAAGCTTTCAAGTGGTCGCCCAAGGGGCTTGCATGTTCTGGCTAATCCACCCGACGATATTCTAAGCATGTTAGAGGATGATTTAAATGGACTGCCAACTTGGCAAGATGTCCAGAATGTATGAATATCCTTGTGTTTTTTGCCAAAGGCCTTGTGGTCAAGCGGCATGAAGTGATTCTCCATAGTGGGAGGTCATGGGTTCGAGCCTCAGTGGGGGCAATGTTGACTTTGTTGGGCTTCAGTAGGTTGAGAAAGTATATACTACATGTAACAGGGTCAATAGTGTTCAAAAAAAAAAAAAAATCCTTGTGTTTTTTGGGTCCCACCCTCCAAATAATATTAAAAAAAAATAATTAAACCATTAGACCCTTATTTTTAATGTAATGCCGATGCTGGTGATAAATTTGGGAGGAGGGAGAAGTAAACTTGGTGATAAAAGCCAACAGTCAACACTCAACACCAACTTCTTCCTCCCTTCTCAGTTCTCACTTTACCTGTTTTCTCTTTCAATTACCAGCAATTTAAAGACTTTGACCTCCCAATTCAAGTAGCTTTAATTTTGTTTTGCCGATGGGCACCCCAGCAATCAATCTTGAATCTTCGGCCTGGGAGTACGATGTGTTCTTGAGCTTCAGAGGTGAGACGCGCAAAAGCTTCACCAATGATCTTTACTGTGCATTGTGTCGAGCCGGAGTGAGAACATTTAGAGACGACGATGAGCTGAGAAAGGGCGAAGATCTTTCCTCCGAGTTCAAAAGAGCCATCCGAAGTTCGCGAATCGCCGTGATTGTCCTCTCTCACGACTATGCGTCGTCTAGATGGTGCCTGGACGAGCTCTTGCAAATCCTAGACTGCAAGGAGAAGAGAAAACAGACAGTTTTTCCTGTGTTTTACGGCGTTGAGGCTTCCCAAGTGCAGAACCAAAGTGGGAACTACGGCGTTGCCCTAGCGAAACACGAACGGCGTTTTGGGGCAAGCAAGGTACAGACATGGAGAGATGCCCTCACTAAAGTTGGAAATTTATCAGGATTGGATTTGCGAGACGCCGCCATTAATGGGTAATGCTTTGTTATTCAATTCCTTTTGGATCATATTCAATTGAATAGATATTGGTAAAACTTGTGGATAATGCTTTGCTATTCTGTTTGGATTATATATATTTTGTGATCAAATTTGAAAAAAAAAAAAAAAATTCAGGAAAAAAAAGTGTCAAATACACCACTAAATTTATTGCTTTTGTGCAATTGTAAAATATGTGTAATGGTAACCCCTGTCAAGATGGCAAGAGATTCGCAAGGTCACGAGTTCGAATACTTGCCCCCTTGGTTTGAGTCGGTGCCTATGTGTAACCTAGACTGGTTTACTTCCTTGTGGTTCGGGCCGTGAAGTTTCCCATTAGAACATTTTTTCAATTTTTCGCGGTAGAATCCGATCATATTGCTGACATGGTATGTACTAAGAGTTGTCTTTTCCTCTATAATAATAGTTGGGAGTAAAGATTGAAATGTTTTTAACTCAAATTGCATTAAAAGAGATCAAAAAATGTTCCGGCCAATTGCACATATTTTGCTTGTTTGATGGTTTGATTGCATATTTTAAGTTCACTGACCAAATTGCACAAAAGCAATAAATTTAGTGGTTATTTAACTTTTTTTTTTCCTTATTTTACTTATATATTACAATTAATTGTATTTCTAGGTATTTACTTGAAAATTATTGTGTATAAATAACTAATCCTTCACTGTAATGCTTTAAAAACTTGCTAGATTACTAGTGTATAAAAAGAGTCTAGATCAAATTAGCCTGTGATCTAAACATAACATTCACATCAATATTTTCTTTCTTTTAATCTAGAGGAATGTTATTTTTTACAAGTGTGGTTATGTATTCAATTTTCTAAAATTTTCTATCATTTTCTATCTAAATATTGAAGAAATGAATCCAAGTTCATTAATACAATCATTGAAAAGGTCCAGTTGGTAGTAGGCCGCCGAGTACCTATGTTTGTTGCCAAGCATGTGGTAGGACTTGATTCTCAGGTTCAACATGTGGTACAATTAATACTTCGAGAACCAAATGATGGTGTTTGCATGATTGGGATACATGGTATGGGAGGTATTGGAAAAACTACTCTTGCTAAAGCTGTCTACAACAGACTTTTTGGATATTTTGATAGCAGCTGCTTTCTTGAGATAAGATCGGGAATTTCAGAGATCGAAAATTTGCAAGAAGAGCTTCTTAGTAAGCTTCTCAAAAGAGAGATCAAAGTCGGTAGTAAAGATGAAGGGATCGTGTTGATCAAACAGTGGCTTCAAGCAAAAAAATGTCTCATTGTCCTTGATAATTTGGAATATATCAATCAATTTAATGCATTATGTGGACAACGAGATTGGTTTGGTGTAGGAAGTAGAATTATTTTAACAACTACAGAGGCGCCCGTGCTGAAAAGTTTGAAAGACGAAGAACGTTATGAAGCTAAGGTATTGAACCAGAAGGAGTCTTTGCAGCTCTTTAGCCTACATGCATTTGGAGAGCCATCATTACCTAAAGAAGATTATATTGAGCTTTCAGATGACCTAGTGGCTTATTGTGGGGGACTTCCATTAGCTCTTGAAGTGTTAGGGGCCGATTTGTTTGATAAATCAAAGGAAGAATGGATTAGTGCCTTTGAGAAATTGAAGAGAATTCCTCATAATGGTATTCAAGATAGGCTTAAAATCAGATATGATAGACTTTTAGATGATCATACCAAATCTCTTTTTCTTGATCTCGTTTGCTTCCCCTATGAAGTTCCAATAGATACTGCCATTAGCATGTTTGAGGCCATGGGATATTCTGCAAACATTGAAATTCAACACTTGGTTGACAAATGCTTGATAAATTATTACGGTTCTCAAATTAGTATGCATAGCTTAATACGAGAAATGGGAAAGGAAATTATTCGTTTGGAATCACCTGACAAACCAGGTGAACGAAGTAGATTGTGGTGTCTCAATGATATCCATGATGTGCTTGTAGGACACAAGGTAATGAAATTTCTTTTATTTTTTTCTCTTTAATTAATTTCTTATGCATAATTCTGTCTAGTCTTGCCATGTTTGTCATGTGTCAACCTGTCCTTGTATTTATGCTTTTCCAAGATATTATATTGAAGGGGTCTTGTACCTCTCAGTTTTGATTGCTTCACTTTGCCTCAAGTCACTAATTATCCTTAATCACTTAAAATTATTCAAAGGGATACTACTCTAAGGGGCAAGATTTGGTGCGGCTACTGCTTCCCGTGTGGTTGTGCGACTTTGCACCACTATGTATGCACAAATGCACTACCACGTGTTCACCACACTCTGGTGCATTTATGAATACTTGGTGATGCATTTGTGCATACATAGTGGTGCAAAGCTGCACGACCGCACGGGAAGCAGTAGCTGCATATGAACCAACTACGATGTTACATCCATTTTTAAAAAGTATATCTCTTGGGATGATTGTTGAGCAGTTCTCTTTCGCAATTGCTAAAATGTGAGTTTGAGTTTATAATTACCACATAGTAAGTTTGATACCAATACTAATTTACTCAGATTTTAAAAGACTAAAATGCTAGTTGAAATTCCTAAATGCTTTTGTAAAATCTTGAATTTTCATTTGATTTCTAGCGAGATTTATTAACACTTCTCATTTAGATCCCTCAATGGAGATTATGTATACAATAATTGTCATTATATTTAGTCACCATGCAAACTGCTGTGTTTCTTTAACTAATGTATCTTCTATGTGTAGGGTACAACAGGGATTGAGGTAATTGTGCCAAACGCTCCCATGAAAAATATGCGTTATCATACAAAAGCATTTAAGAATATGAAGAAATTAAGATGGCTACAAATTGATCATATCCATCTATATGGAGGCTTCAATTATCTATCCAAGGATCTCAAAATTTTGCAGTGGAATCACTGCCCTTTGGAATACATTCCATCTGATTTTCATTTTGAGAAGCTTGTAAGTCTGGATATGCGAGGGAGCAACATTAAAAAATTTCGAGCCTCTCTAAAGGTAATTTGGTAATATTGAAATTTTTTTTTCTTTCACTAATTTGACTTATTAGTTCTTTGTTTATACTACAAGTGCTAAGAGAATGAGCACTTCTAATTCAATCTTTTCTTTTTCTTTGTCCCTTGCCTCTTCCTTGTTTGATTGATTCAAACAGTATTTTCGGTGTCTCAAGTCTCTGGATATCAGTTTTTCTAAACGTCTCAAAGAGACTCCGAGCTTTGGTGGTGCACAAAATCTTGAGATTGTATCATTTAGAGCATGCTCGAGTTTGGTAAAGGTGGACTCTTCAATCGGAGAGTTGGAGAGACTAATTCGTTTAGATTTTAGGGACTGTCCAAAGTTGAAGAAACTTCCAAATAGCCTTTGCCAGTTAAGGTCACTGCAGATACTTGATGTATACAACTGCACAAAACTAAAAGAATTGCCCAAGGAATTGGGAAATTTGATAGCCCCTCTTCATATATAGGACAAACTTTTATTGAGGAAGCTGATAACAAGTATCGTATATAGTGTATATTGGTATTGTCCATTAACTCTTTGGTCTCTTATAGTGTACATTGGTATTATCCATTAACTCTCGTGGTCTCTTACCATTGTTATACCATGGACCAGAGTTTATATTGCAAGTCTTTGTCTAAAAATTATGTGCTTGCAATTAACACATTTTATATCTGCAGTTAACAATTTATGTACTTGTAAACAAATTGAGGATACTTAACATGATAATTACAAACACATAACATGATAACTACAAGCACATAAATTGTTAACTAAAGGTGCAAAATATGTTAATTGTAGATACATAAGAAGTTGGTTAGCATGTTATGTGTTTGCAGCAGTTAACATATTATGTACATGTGGTTAACAGTTTATGCGTCTATAGTTATCATGTTATGTGTTTGTAAATACCATGTGATGTGTCTTCAATTTGTATACAACGGTTAATTGCAGGTATAGAATTTGAATGCTATTTTTGAACCAGGGTCCATAATACAAGATAAATCCTACTCCATGGTATAATTTATCGGTCTCTTAGATGCAGGATTGAACATGTTCCAAGATGCATTAATGCTCTTCAATATTTATTATACGTACACTATATTCCAAGTTGTATTAGCTATCAAGAAAAGAGTTGTCGAGCGGGACTCGCCAAGGCCCGCCATATGACGGGGTTGGGCTAAAAAGTCTGCTAAAATACGAGCCTAAAAAATGTTGGCCCGCCTTAAACTTGCGGGCCTTGGTGGGGAGGGGGGCGTCAAATTTTAAATTTTAAAATAAATGAATATAAAAACGTAAGTATGTGTATGCTAAAATAATTTGGATAGTTTAAACATAATATTAATGTATTTGTAATTTGTTAAACACAATAATAAGTAAGAACTAATAAATAATCAAATATATAATGTGTTAATCCATAAGTCAATAACAAATCATTTATACAATGTACTAAATTTTTTTGAACTTGATTATATATATATATATATATATATATATATATATATATATATATATATATATATATATATAGAATATTAATCAAATGCGGCCTTGCTATTAGGTGCGATCGTATGGCCAATCGTGCGTCATTGGATTATGCTGATCTGACGGTGGAGGTTATATATTAAGATTCAGGAAGTTTAATTCGCGTAACTTAAGTGGGGGCTTTATGGTAATTGTAAGTGGGAAGGTAATGTTAGGGTATAGAATGCACCAACAAACGTATTATTAAAACACACCATTCAACGTACTAAAATGCACCAGTTCTTATATTAAAACACACCACTTAACCACCACACACCAAATGCAACTACTCTCGTAAAATTCACCACCATGTGTATTAAAACACATCATTCTACGTTATAAAATGCACCACTGGACAAATTAAAACACACCATTTCCCACCATACCGAAATACACCACTCAACTCAAATGCACCAACAAAATTAAAACACACCATTATACGTTATAAAATGCACCAGTTCTCAGATTAAAACACACCACTTAACCACCAGTCCATCACACACCAAATGCAACTACTCTCGTAAAATTCACTACCATGTGTATTAAAACACACCATTCTACGTTATAAAATGCACCACTGAACAAATTAAAACACACCATTCCCCACCATATCGAAATACACCGCTCAATTCAAATGCACCAACAAAATTAAAACACACCATTATACGTTATAAAATGCACCAGTTCTCAGATTAAAACACACCACTTAACCACCACACACCAAATACACAGACTATTGCGAATTACACCAACATTATCTCAAATATGAACCAGAATACCAGATTAATGTTGATAATGCACAGACTATTGCGAATTACTCCATTCTCGTTCCGCTGTTGGAGTGTCTTGCTTGGAAAGCTTTGCGATTAATGGAGCGCCTTGGGATCGTGAACGAGCATGTCGTGGTGAGTTGAGTGGGGATTTGAATCATAGTAAATTAACAAGTATACCCCTCCTTCGCGTTAATACTGTTCAGCGCTTTTTTTTTGGGATTAACCTTATGCGTTGGATTAAATAATCTAATGGTGTAGACATGGTTGAAAAAATCGCTAGGCGCTCCCTAGGCGCTCAGGGAGTGCCTAGCGCCTAGGACGCCTTGCCGGGGATTAATCGGCGCCTAGGCGCCTGTGTATTTTTTTATTTTATTTTTTATTTTTCAAAAATTTGTTTAAGTATTTTTAATTTTTTAAAGACAAATAATTATAAATTATATAATACTTTAATAGTTAATACTAAAATATTAAATATTGACCTAAAAAATATCTAAAGTTTGTACAATTTAGAATTATTTCGCTCAAAACGATGTTCTTTTGAGTGAAATAACCCATTAAAAAAAAGAACAATAGTTAATCGACCGACTAGAAGGCCTAGTCGGTCTAGTCGACGCCTAGGCGGTCAGCACCTAAGCGGCCTAGGCGGTGCTTTGGCGGCCTAGGCGGAGCTTAGGCTGCCTAGGCGGTCGCCTAGCCGGCCAGCCGCCTAGACCACCATTTAATATGATACGCTAGACGCTCGACCAGCGCCTAGAACCTAGGCGGGGATTAATCGGCGCCTAGGCGGGATTTTTGCAACACTGGGTGTAGAACAGGCCACATGACCGCACACAAGACCAAGGCCGCACCGGATGCCTCCTATATATATATATATATATATATATATATATATATATATATATATATATATATATATATATATATATATATATATATATATTGATGGATTTAATTAAGCCGGGTATCCCAAATTATTAAATCCAAATTAAATAGATAATGGAATAGGCAAAGTGACGAGATTAAAGTATGTCACGGGGACAATTTTGTATTGATAGTGAGATTGTAATTTGTTAATCATTTATACAATGTACTAAATTTTTTTGAACTTGATTATATATATATATATATATATATATATATATATATATATATATATATATATATACCAAGTAGATGAAGATGTCCTGTAATGCTAAGACAATGGCCTTTTATACAAGAAACTACCAACCAAATTAGGCTAAATTCGTGGAGGACCACAAGAACAGACCAAGTTCAAGCCCTTGTGGTGGACCACTAGACTAAGTCAAGGCCCATTATTTTGGACCCGGTGATAGATTCGGGATTCTTCTTGGCCTGCTCGAATTATCTTCTTAGAGCCATCGCTCGCCGCTCGGGGTTCAAGAAGATAATTCGAGCAGGCCAAGAAGAATCCTGAATCTGTCTGCGGCCCAGAATAATGGGCTTTGACTTAGTCTAGTGGCCCACCACAAGGGCTTGAACTTGGTCTTGTGGTCCTCCACGAATTTAGCCTAATTTGGTTAGTAGTTCCTTGTATAAAAGGACATTGTATTAGCATTACAGGACATTTTCATCTCCTTGGTCTAGGCATCCCTTGCTTGTAATCAACTTACAATCTCACTATCAATACAAAATTGTCCCCGTGACATACTTTAATCTCGTCACTTTGCCTATTCCATTATCTATTTAATTTGGATTTAATAATTCGGGATACCCAGCCAGCTTAATTAAATCTATCATATATATATATATATATATATAGGATCGCGTTCGGGTGCGTACTGGCCGCCCAGGAGAGAACTGCGGACGAATCACAGCGCGCCACGTGTCCGGAATGTAGTTGCACATAACGTTATAACTAGGTGCACGTAATGTTATAACTAGGTGCACATAGGTGCACGCAGGTGCATAAATTTTAACAAGGCAAATTACTTGCACTTGCAAGTGAAAATAGGTGCACACGTGCAAGTAAAATGTATTACAAGTGCAAGTAAATTGTACAATGAGCATCAATACTAAGTGCACTTAATGTTATAACTAGGTGCACCTATTGCTATAACTAGGTGCACATAGGTTGCAACCAGGTGCATGAATGTTAACAAAGTAAATTACTTGCACAAGTGTAAGTAAAATGTATTGCATATGCAAGTAAAATGTATTACAGGTGCGAGTGAATTGTACAGTGAGCATCAATACTAGGTGCACCTAATGTTATAACTAGGCGCACCTAATGTTATAACTAGGTGCAACCTATGTTATAACTAGGTGCACCTAATGTTATAACTAGGTGCAACCTATGTTATAACTAGGTGCACCTAGGTTGCACCAGGTGCATGAATATTAACAAGGTAAATTACTTGCATTTGTAAGTGAAAGTATTTGCGAAAATAGATGCATGAATATTAATAAGGTAAATTACTTGCACTTGTAAGTGAAAATAGATGTGAAAATAGTTGCACTTGTAAGTGAAACTAGGTGCACTTGTAAGTGAAACTAGGTGCACCAAAGTTCCAGTTATTTACGAAAATGCCACCGCGTCATTTTTTTTAAATTGCATCTGATTCGTTGATCTAGACACGTGGACGACTGTGGAGCGTTCTCATTTCCTACCTGGGCGAGAGTTCGCACGAGAGTGCAACTATATATATATATATATATATATATATATATATATATATATATATATATATATATATATATATATATATATATATATATATATATATATATTAGTAATTTTAAATCTTAAACATTTAAACTATTAATGTTATAATGTATTAACTAATAGTCTAATAAGTAATAACTTAATAAAATAATAAGTAATAACTAAATTAAACTAATAAGTAACACACTAATAATTAATAAATAATAACTAATAACTTAATAAGTGATAACTATTTAACTATTAAAGGTTAAAGATTTAAAATAGAGCAAATTGCCATTTTGGTCCACTGACTATAGGGGTCCTCTTAATTTCAGTCCACGACTTTCAAAAGTGTTAATTGCATACCATGACTTTTCAATTTGTATCAATTTTGGTCACTCCGGCCAAATTGCCGGCCAAATTTCGCCGGAAAATTTTAAAAGTTAAAATAATGAGGGTATTTTAGTCATTTCACATTTTCTTCTTCTTCTCCGGCGAATTCTTCTTCTTCTCCGGTGACTTCTTCTTCTCCGGTGACCCCTCGGAGAAGACCATTTTGTGTCATGTTAATTGACGATGAAGGAGACGGCGACGACGGTGGTTAGGAGAGCTCTGTAATGGCGAGGCGGCGGAGCTCAAAAAAGAACTCGCAGCTGATTAGACTTGCGAAGTATTTAGACTTGCGAGATGAATTAATGTTGTTCTGTAACTTCAAGTTAATGTTGTTAGATGAATTAGACTTGCGAAGTATTTAAAAAAGAACATAAAACTTATTCCTACATTTTTTTTTTGAGCTCCGCCATTACAGAGCTCGCAGCTCCTAACCACCGTCGTCGCCGTCTCCTTCATCGTCAACATGACACAAAATGGTCTTCTCCGAGGGGTCACCGGAGAAGAAGAAGAAGTCGCCGGAGAAGAAGAAGAAAATGTGAAATGACTAAAATACCCTCATTATTTTAACTTTTAAAATTTTCCGGCGAAATTTGGTCGGCAATTTGACCGGAGTGACCAAAATTGATACAAATTGAAAAGTCATGGTATGCAATTAACACTTTTGACAGTCGTGGACTGAAATTAAGAGGACCCCTATAGTCAGTGGACCAAAATGACAATTTGCTCTTTAAAATATTAAACACTTTACAATTATTAACTCTTAAAATAATTTTTAAAAAATTAATAAAAACAAATAAAAAATCTAGCGTCCACCCAGGGTATTTGGCCTCTCATTTGGCTCTATTTTCCTGCTCAACTTTTTGGATTTTATTTTCCTTTTAAAATTGTTGTTTGATATTTATTTCCTGATTAATTAACCTGTCTTGGTATCAGTTTTGTAAATTCCATTTTTCAATGCTATTAATAGCTGACAAAGGTATACATTGATTGATAGGTAATAGGCAATTAATTAGTATGATTTACCAATGTGAAATTTCATTTTACAAGTTATGTTCAAGCATGCTAAAAATAATGATTACTCTTTTTGAATCTATATTTTGGTGGGAAAAAGCTTATAAATACTTGACCTGTGTTCAAGATCTCACATCTCCTTTCATTGAAGCAAAGGGAGTGAAATGTGTTTATGAGAAAGTCGTCAGCTTTGGGCAAGTTTGAGACTTGACAGATACTAAGCTCTGCAAATTGTTTTGCAGCATCTTCGAATTGGGAAAAAGAAGGCAGATCGCTCAACTCCATTTCCGGCCAGAGACGAATTGAAGGTAAACGCAACATAGAATGAATGGCCACGGAGCATATGGTAATAGATAGCACAAAGCGAAGCAGGTTGAGTAAACAAAGAATCCTATTTTTACCTCCACAAGCCACGACATCATTGCATCGTGCACCAGAACTTTGGCGGATCCGCAGGAAGCTAAGCTTTTTTCTTTTTTGCTTATATATGAATAATGGCCTCCACCCTCTCGGAAACCGCGGCAGCACAGTTGGCAAACGAGAAACTTCTTCAAAGTTGCGCGGTGAGTTGCGGAAGTCGGTGCCATCATATCGAAAATGAACTCCACCGTGTGAAAGGGTACGTGGCTTGCGGCATGGATTTGGCTACACCATGTGTGAGGACTAAGGTGACCCCCCTCACGCCTCTAGCAGATCAGATTAACTGAAGCATAGGGTTTAAGTGACCTTGGTATGGAAATGGAACCGCTATAACATCTCACCTAATTCTGTCTACTTCTTATCTTTTCGCTGCTAGAAAGACACCATTATATACACTCACATTGCCAAATAAAATTAAGTATATATTTGCTTCATTTGAAGATAAGAAATAGATCAGGGCCACATTAAATAAGTTTAGCAATCAGGATCAGGGCCGGCCTCTTCTTAACCATCTGCTGGAGCCTATGGAACTCAAGAAATAGAAGGTTTTGGAACAACATACATGTCAACCATGGCAACATTATTCGAGAAGCCAGTGCTTTCAATTCGTTGAAGCTAAGCTTGGAGACAAGTTCACTGCAAGGATAGTAGCTATACATCTGTTAGGCAAAAGGTGAAATGGAAGAAACCACCAGAAACCACTCTCAAGTTGAACATGGACTCTGCATTGGCTAAGGAAACCAGAACAACAAGGGTTGGGGCCATCATAATGGACAATTTGTTGTTGCCATGGTGAAAACTGCAAGATCGTCAAAACTGTATCCCAAAGGGCTCCACATGCTTTCTCAATGGCAAGTGTCTTCTAGAGTATGATAAAATTGGTTGCCATCATGGCAAATCATGTATGATATTGACATTATTGGCTAACTGGCCCAGTTGTATTCGGGTCTCCCACTTCCTTAATAAATAAAAAATTGGTAAAATATACTTATTTTCTACATCAAATTTAGACCTGTAAAAATTATGTTTTGTAATTTGCGCTTAATCATATTAAATATTGTTAAATTTAAATTATTTTTGAAATAATTATATATATATATATATATATATATATATATATATATATATATATATATATATATATATATATATATATATGTCGTGCATTGCACAGATATAGTTATTTCACCCGATCATATTAAATTTTAATTATGTAATTATACTATAATTTGTATATACAATATAATACTATGTAATTTTTACATATACATGCGGTGTTATATTTTTCTAAATTTCTATGCCATGACTGACAATTAAAAGTAAAAGATAAGCTTTAAAGCATGTTGGTATGTTATTTAAGTATCCTATTTTTAATCATGGACTGAACAGCTTTATGTGGTTTTATCTAGATTTAGTAATCGGAAACCACTTAAAATTTTGATTTGCAGCGGTTCAAATAATAATTGCAGTAAAACTATGAATATTATGTATGAAGAGTCTTTAGGTAATTTGTAATTTAAAATTTATGTGCGCTATTTAAACTTCAATAAATATAAATTGTAAAGGATTTATTTAGATTTAAGATATTCTTTGGGTTATGACATATAATGTAATATGCACATTTAAAGTTTACGAAATTATAATTTTTATATATGTAAAAAAAAATATGTTATGTGTGTAATATTTTATATAATTTCATACTGATTGGTTATGCTTTAATATTTGTTTAAATAGTTTTGTGCAACGCACGTGTGTCATACTATATTTTATTGGATATCACTAAATCATAATTTTAAATTGTATTATTCTATTTTTAATAGTAGTTTCATTCTTTTTAAACGAAATATATTATACATTTATAATAAAAAGTATAACAATATATATTATTTCATTTTCAATAAATATATAAATCCTCACACATAATTATTCTTTATAATTTTTTTAGTTTTATGTTTGTAATAATATAGAATTTATGTTTTTAAATTAATTAAATAATACAGAAGAATATGATTATTTAAAATATATATATAATTTTTATCCCGTGTTAATATATTATTAAAAAACAGTACATGCAATTTCATTGTGCATTTATTTTTGATTGATTATATTATTTTAATTTATTTTTGAGAGATTGTGGACTTAGTGTCCCGTAAGAAGCCTGAATTTGTGTTCTTGATGGAAGCCAAGGTGGGTCGGGGCCATGCCGAGCGTCTCCGAGTCAAGCTTGGCTATGAAGGATTATTTTTTGTTGATAATGTGGGTTTAAGTGGTGGTCTTGCATTGTTGTGGAGGAAAAATCGTACTGCTAGGTTGTTGAGCTATTCGAGAAATCATGTAGATGTGGAGGTCACAGTTGCAGGTTTGGAAAGTTGGAGGATGACATGTTATTATGGTTTTCCTGAACGGAGTAGAAGAGAGGATTCATGGGCTCTTTTAAGAACCCTAGCTAGTAGGTCTTCGCTTCCTTGGGTGGTGGTGGGGGATTTCAATGATCTCCTCTATCAGTCAGAGAAGCGTGGCGGAAATCCACATCCTGATGCTCTTTTACGTGGTTTCGGGGAGGCTATGGATGATTGCAGCTTGACACAATTACCGTTGAGGGGGTATCAGTTTACCTGGGAGAGGGGAAGGGGTACTGGAGATTGGTTGGAGGAGAGGCTGGATAAAGTCATGGTTAATGATCTCTGGCGTGGAATGAGGGAAGGTGCTTTTGTTGAGAATATTCTCACACGATCATCGGACCATTCTGCTTTGTTTTTGTGCGTTGATGGATCCCATTCGGCTGTTGGTAGTAGGCGGGTGGGGTTCAGATTCGAAATGGCATGGCTGCTTGATGAAGGCTGTAGGGAGGTGGTGGAGAGTGCATGGCATGAGGGTAGAGATGGAGGCTTGATGAGTTGTGTAAATTTATGTGGGGTTCGTTTGCGGAGGTGGGGTGGTGACCATTTTCACAAGTTCGGTGAGCGTATCAGACATCTTCGTGAACACCAGCTTCATCTCCGTGGGCTTAGGGACCCGGCCTCTCTGGCTGAGTTCAGGATGGTGGAGGAGCAGTTGGCTCGTCTTGAGGCTCAGGAGGACATCTTTTGGAGGCAACGTGCCAAGCAGCACTGGTTGAAAGTGGCAGATGCGAACACTCGGTTTTACCACAGGTATGCTTCTGCTCGAAAAAAGAAAAATACTATTTCTAAACTTAAGAATGAAGCTGGTAGCTGGGTTGAGGGTGAATCTATGTCTACTGTTGTTCTTTCTTATTTTCAAAGTATCTTTCGAACAAATGGTTCAGTCCCAATGGAGTCTTTTTTTGCATCTGTGACCCCTCGAGTATCCCAGGAGGAGAATGATTCTTTGTTACGGGCTTTTGATTTAGATGAGGTGAAATCTGCCTTATTTTCAATGTTCCCTGACAAGGCCCCGGGCCCTGATGGGATGAATCCCGGTTTTTATCAGCATTATTGGGATGTGGTAGGGGGAGATGTGTCTGCTTTCGTGATTGACTGTTTAAACTCTTGCTCTTTCCCTGCTAGTTTGAATAATACCGATGTGGTGCTTATTCCTAAGAAGTCTGTGCCAGAGATGGTTTCAGACCTTCGGCCAATTGCTTTGTGTAATGTTGTATATAAAATTATGGCGAAAGTGTTGGCCAACAGAATGAAGCATATGCTAGGGGGATTAATTTCTGAGTCACAGAGTGCTTTTATTCCGGATAGGCTTATTACGGATAATATCCTAGTTGCTGCAGAGGTAGGCCACTATCTTAACAGGAAACAGTCAGGTGTGGTGGGGTGGGGGGCTCTAAAGCTTGATATGGCAAAAGCTTATGACCGGATGGAGTGGTCATTCCTGCGTGGAATGATGCAATCCCTAGGCTTTGCTGAAAAGTGGGTGGAATTGATTATGCTCTGTGTTACATCAGTGTCTTATAATTTCTTGATTAATGGAGCACGAACGGGTCAGATTACCCCCACCCGAGGGCTCAGGCAAGGTGATCCTCTTTCTCCGTATTTGTTTATTATCTGTGCAGAAGGTCTATCTTTGTTGCTCCAGAAGGCTCAGTTAGAGGGCTCTATTCATGGCTGCAGAGTAGCACGGGGAGCCCCGCCGGTCTCGCATTTGTTTTTTGCAGATGACAGTTTGTTGTTCTTTAAAGCAAATGCACAGGAGGCTGGAGTCATTAAGGAATGCCTGAATATTTACGAGAATATGTCTGGTCAGGCTGTTAACTATGCAAAATCTAGTGTCTGTTTCAGCAGGAATACTACGGATGTTTGCAGGGGAGAGGTGGCTCAAGTTCTTGGGGGTATCTCAAGCCCCTAACTTTGGGAAGTATCTTGGTCTCCCTGCTTTTGTGGGGAGAAACAGGAAGGCAGCCTTTTCATATATTGAGGATAAAATCAAAGCAGAGGATTAGGTCATGGAACAAGAAGCTCCTCTCTCAAGCTGGGAAGGAGATTTTGTTGAAGAGTGTGGCTCAATCTATGCCCACCTTTTCAATGAGTGTATTCTTGTTACCAGATGGAGTTTGCAAATCAATTGAGAGGACCATGAATAGATTTTGGTGGGGTTCAGGTAATGATACTCGTATTCATTGGAAGGCATGGATCGTTTGTGTGTGGCCCAGGAAATATGGAGGTTTGGGTTTTAAAGATCTTAAAGCTTTTAATTTGGCAATGTTAGGCAAACAGGCCTGGAGATTACTAACTAACCCTCATTCTTTGGTGGCAAGAGTTTATAAAGCTAGATATTATCCCAGGTCTACATTTGTTGATGCTTCTGTAGGATCCTGTCCGAGCTTCTGCTGGAGAGTATTATGGCTGCTCATGATTTTATATGTGAGGGAGGCGAGAAGAAGGATTGGGAATGGTAAAACCTCATTAATTTGGGGTCATCCATGGCTTCCTGATGATCCTAGTCCTATGATACAGACTCTAATGCCATCCTACTTAAATGGTGCGTTAGTTTCTAGACTTATATGTGAGCAGACTAATACATGGGATTTATCCGTTTTGACTGATATTTTTCATCCTACTGATGTGGAGAGAATTTTACGAGTGCCTATCTCCCCTGATTATGAGGATTCTTGGTATTGGCACGGGGACCCGAAAGGTTGTTACACAGTCAAGAATGGTTACAGGCGTATTTTAGGAGAAGTGGACTATTCTCCAAGTGGTTTTGACCATTGGAACTCTCTTGGAGGTAAAAATACACCAAAGTGGAAGATATTTCTTTGGAGAGCTCTAAATGATATTCTCCCTGTGACTACAAATTTGATTTTAAAGAGGGTAGAGGTTGATCTTGCATGCCCAATGTGTGGATTAGGTCATGAGACCATTATGCATGCATTTGTGTTGTGTGAGTTTTCCTCTTTTGTTTGGCATGAGCTTAATCTACATGTGCCTAGTGTGATTGATGAATCCTTTGTAAGTTGGTTCACGAATTTGATGATGGGCATGACTAAGGAAAATCTTGCTCTATCTATGGCAGTGCTTTATTCTTTGTGGCAGACGCGCAATACCGCAGTGTGGGAGGGGTGGTTACCGCAGCCAAAAGTAGTTGCCGCACGAGCTGCAGCTGCTCTGCATGCATGGCGCTCTGTCCATCACGGCGGCAGCTCAGGTGTTGGGGAGTTAGCGCAGAACCCTTCCACTTCCGGTTCATCGTCGCTGCGTTGCTGTTATTTCGACGCCGGCCACCAACTGGATTCCAGCAACTCTACTTTTGCGGCAGTAATGTTCGATCAGGATGGAGCTTTTCTGGCAACTGTAGCAGGACGCCTCCCGCCATGCTCTTCTCCTTTTATGGCGGAGGCAATGGCCTGTAAAGAGGCGCTAGCATGGTTACGTCGCACCGGAATTTTGGAGATTAATTTGTTCACAGATTGCTCACAACTGAGAGGGGCCTTGTCATCAAATCGCTCTACGTTTCGTTCGCATGTCGGGTTTCCTATTGATGCTTGTAGGCGAGCGATGGTTCTATTTAATTCATGTTCGTTATTTTTAATTCCTAGAGCACAAAATATGGCTGCTCATACTCTTGCGTCTGCTGCTTTTGCACAGACTAATACTTTGTATTGGGATTCTATCCCTCCTGACTCTATTTCTGCATTTTTGCATTAATCTACGCAGAGTTTTGTTTTCAAAAAAAAAAACGATAAATTTATTTGAATATTATATATGGCGTGCATTGAGCGGGTATACTGATACAATTGTAGAAACTAGAAAGTACATTTTCCTATGTTTATAATTGGTAATTGTGATCATAGTATTCTTGAAAGTCGGGCTATTCTAGCACCAATACTTAGTGTCTGTAAATATGATTTGAATAATAGTATCCTTGCAAATGTGCACACTCCTGAATTCCTAAATGGGTTGCGAGCCTTGGGTGTACGTAACCATTCGTCAACATTAAAGGTTGGTTCAAATATAATGTTGTTGAGAAATATAAATCACTCACTTGATTTATGCAATAAGGCTAGATTAATTGGTTACCAAATTGTTAGAACATGGTTTAGAGGCCAAAATAATGTCTGGTAAGAAAGCATAAACTAGGGTGTTGGTTTGTTATTGAGGAAACTAATTTTTGTCCATGGTCAATTGTATGCTGCGCTGTTGCATATAGAGGTAGAGATCCAATGGTCTTATAAAATTATTATTATTATTATTATTATTATTATTATTATTATTATTATTATTATTATAAACAATGCTAATTTTCAATCACTATTGCATAGAAATAAAAATTCATTCGCTATTATAAACAAAGTTAACAAACACACAATTCAAGCCATTCACGATTGCATAGATCTGCGCACAATGAAAATTTTGTTGTTCAAAATTTAGGCAAATACACTATATACACATATCAAATTTAAATACTTTAGGGTTTTGAGAAAACATATTTGATTAAGGTTGATCTAAAATGATTATTGCTCAGGTACAACGTTCTCTGTTGACAATAGTCGAAAAATAATACACGCTATAATCTAGAAAGGAAGGTCAAACATAAATTTTATGTGAAAAAAAATGGAGGGGTAATTTTGTCTAAGGATTATATTTTTTTCCATGAAATTAAAATCCTAAGGGGGGGGGGGGGGGGGAGGCATGGGATTCTAATTACATGAAAATGAGGGAATTCTAATTCCGTGGAATTGCAATTCACTTTAACCAAACAAAGGAATTTAGTTGCCTTTGGAATTAGGTGAGAATTGAGTGGAATGAAATTGTAGTTCCCTCCAACCAAACACCCTGTAAATATCAATTCTTAATTTAATTGCAAATATGTATATTCATAATTTTATGATAACAAATCAACATTTATTTATTAAATAACAAAATCTTATAAATGAGCGATCCTCATATTTGTTTTTAAACAAACTTAATAGCATTTATAGTTTTTAATAACATAGCATAATTTTAATATTTCAAATTTTTAGTCCGTGCATCGCACGGGTAGCATACTAGTAAGGAGGAGGAGGTTAACTAAAAAGTTCTACAAAAACAAACTTGTCCTACCAAGTGAGAAAAAAAAGTTTTTTTTTTTTCTATGGAAAACAAAATACTAATTTTGAGCAAAGAAAACTGTTTATCCCCCTCAAGGCAAAAATTTGTGTGAGACCGTCTCACCATGAAACGGGTCGAGTTGGGTCAAGATGCAAATGTAACACTTATATGCACAAATGTCATACTTATATGCTCAAATGTAATACTAATCAGGAGTAAAATTTTTGTTACTTATAAGGGTAAATGAAATATTTTTAAGGGAAAATACAATACTTTTACATTTCGATATAAAAGTATTACTTTTTTCCTCAAAAGTATTATATTTGCCCTTATAAGTAAGGGGCACTTGTCAACATTACTTATTATGAAAAATGTATTACTTTTTCTCTTATTAAGTAACAAAAATTGTATTCTTGATTAGTGGTATATTTGAGCATATAAGTATGACATTTGCATGGTGCTTTGACCCGACCCGACTCGTCTCACGGATCCGTGAGACGGTCTCACACAAATGTAGCCCCTTTTCTCAAATGTGAGGAATTATATTTTCATTAGAAAATAAATTTCGTGAACCAAATAAGAAAAAACAAAATACCAATTTACTTTTACATATTATGAGTATAAAATACTAATTTTTATAATTGTATATACGTAAATTTCTTTTAACTTTTCAATCTCATGTAATCTTAATTTTTTAAAACTACTATTTTCATTGTTTTATAATCACTATCACTAATCTAATTAACACACTGAGTAAAAATAGAAATGTATATAATAGAAACAATTTCACTTTTGGTCATTGACTATTATACATGTATCAAATTTTGTCATTTATTATTAATATTTTCAAATTAGGTGTATAATTATGTAATTGTATCACATTTGGTTCTTGACTATTAATATTTTCAAATTAGGTGTATGACTATATGTAATTTGTATTACATTTGGTCTTGTCATCCAATTTTTCGATTAACTATTGTCAGAATTTTGATGAGAGAAATAATATATTCTAATTAAAATAGTATTTTTGGCCTATTATTGCCGAAAATTTTATTTTTCTCATCGAAATTTTGACAATAGTTGGTCGAAAATTTGGTCGAAAAATTATACTATATGACCAAATGGATACAAATTATATAGTCATGCACCTAATTTGAAAATATTAATAGTCAACGATCAAATGCGATACAAATTAAATAGTCATGCACCTAATTTAAAAATATTAATAATTAATGACCAAATTTGATACATGTACAATAGTTAAAGGACCAAAAGCAAACAAAAATTCTATGTAGTACTCCGTATTACTTTTCGGAGGTTGTTAATGGGGATTTCGGGAAGGAGAGAGAGTTAAAGTGTGGGTAAGACAATTTTATAGGTCGTTTGGTTGTAATGAGGGAATTAGAGAGGAAAAGATTATAATGCTACGGAAAAAATAAAGTGAGAATAAAGTAAGAATTCAAATTCCATTGTTTAGTAAGGATGGATAAAATTACTGAAAATTTTAATTATATTGTTTGGTTTATATGAGAATTGAAAGGAAAAAATAAGTAGTATAAAGATCAAAATATCAGTACAATTGCAATTCCTAAGAAAAAGTAGGATACTATAATTATTAAGGAAAGCAATTTGATCCTCACACTACAAACTTTTACTCATATATTATGGATTATGAAATTGCAAGAGTTAATTCCATTTTTGGTTATAGATTTATAGGTGGTAGTCCACTTTTAGTCCTTTGGTCATATAATTCCCTTGCATTTATGAGAATTTTAACGATTTTGTTGATAAAGGACAAAAAATGGTCATGCCATAATATTACTAGGACCAAAATGAGATGTTTTGAAAAAAAAAAGACTAAAAGTGGAATGACGCCTATAAATCTAGGACTAAAAATGGAATTAACTCAAATTGTAATTCCTGGAAGAGATGTGATATTTGTGATTTCTCAAATTTAAAGAATTATAATTACATAGAATTACAATTCTCCCCATCAAAACTCTAAAATTTTCACTTCTTAAAATTAAATAGAAAAAAGTTAATGACCTTGTAGTATAATGACTCAAATGCGAGGTCATGAGTTGGAGAGTCACGGGAGGCAATATTAAACTCTTAGGGCTCGTTTGGTTCGCGGAAAATATTTTAAGGGAAGTGGAATTGTAATTCCATGGAAAAGTAGTTACTAGGAAGATGAAGTTTGTTGTTTGGTTGGTGGAAAAAAAATTACTGGGAATACTAATTCCGTTGTTTGGTTGGATTTAGAATTGTAAGGAATAATAAGTATAAAAGACTTATATGCCCCTACAAATTAAGAAAAGTAATAATAATTAGGAAAGAGCACAATGGGTAAAATAGTCCAAGCATACCAACTTTTCTTCCCATCTTCCATGGAAAACAAAATCCTTGGTCCAACCAAGGATTTTGTTTTCCTCAAATTCATGGAATTCATTTTCCATTGGAAAATGAATTCCATGAACCAAACATCATAAATCAATACTTTCCTCTATTTTAAGGAAAACAACTTCCATGGAAAATTTTTTCCACCCAACCAAACATCCCCTTATGCTTCAATAGATTGAAAAAGTAATTATGATAGTACATTGTAATAGACTGAGTCACTAGTACTAAAAAAAAATTAAATAGAAAAAGAAATTGCAATTTTCTCAGCCAAACACCCAAGTTAATTGCAAATTACACGGGGACTTTAGCCGATAAATATTGTGTATTCGTAGTTGAGGACAAAGAACTTAACCCCATTTCTAAAATTTAAGTTTTTACTCAATAATGGCTGAAACTCATATAGAAGCGGTAGAATCAGAGGCTGAAAATGAAGCCACTCCTCTGCTTCTCACAGAGCAAACCGAAATACCTGAAAATCCAGAAGGCAAAGCAGCAAATTGCACCTATCCTGATGACACCCATCTAGCCAAAGCCCTTCAAAGACTGGAACTTTTTCTGACTCTACTGGGATTCAACCAATCCTCAGTTCCGAGGCTTGTGCTCTCTTGGGGTTTCTTTTCTGTGCTTGCTTTGGCGCTGCCGCTGCTGATTCTTCAGCTCTCCGATTGCCCAGCCTGTGAGGCTGCTCAAATCAAGAGCTTTGAGATTGGTATCGTGATTTCCCAGGCTTGCCTTGCTGCTGCTGCCCTCCTTTGCCTTTCCCACAATTTGCGCAAATATGGTGTCCGGAAGTTCCTGTTCGTCGACCGCTACGCCGGTCATGAGGACCGCTTCAGTCAGCAGTATATTCATAAGATCTCTGTGAGTAAATTGCTTCACTTTGCTGCTTTTTCTACATACTCAATTCTTGAATGTTTGTAATCAGTGATATGTTTATGAGCGTGTTTGTATATCTGCTGAATGATCTGTTAGTTGTACCAATTATTTGCTAGATCTGTTAAGATCATGCGCTTCAGTATGCTAAAAGCCATAGCTTGTAGTGTCACGGGCCCTAACCCAACAATTCTCCCAGCCATCCGGTGCTAGACTTGGCCCTTCACCGGCCTTCACCTAACAAGATCAAATAGGAAGTAAAGAACATATTTTTCTACAGCACCATGGCATAAGTAAAAGAAATCAAATGTGTGCCTCGGGACTTAGTGTTGTTGGTTCGTCGCTGACTTAAAAGGTCGTGATTGGAGGAGGCACTGTGGGGTTCAAATCCCACTGGAATCATGTATGGGACTGGAAGGTCTAGATTGGATCCCTTCTGGGCACACGAAGATTAGGATTTGACCGGTGGGATTAGATCCTTGTGCGCACATGAAGACTAGGATTTGACCGGTGGGCTGAAGCGGCTGATTGCGCGACATGAAGATTAGGATTTGACTGGTGGGATTGGATCCCTTGTGCGCACATGAAGACTAGGATTTAACCGGTGGGCTGAAGCGGCTGATTGCACGACATGAAGATTAGGATTTGACCGGTGGGATTGGATCCCTTGTGCGCACATGAAGACTAGGATTTGACTAGTGCGTTGATTGCGCGACTCACGGTTTATCTCCGCAGAGGCTTTGGATTAATTCGACGAAGCTGGGATCACCTAAGTTTAAAAAAAAAAGAAAAAAAAAAAAAGAAATCAAATCTGTATTATGCAGTTCCAATCCCTCATTAATGAAAGATGAAAGCAGATAGCTATATAGATACAAGAAATCAAAAGCACTTTTAGTACAATGGTTTTAACTAATGTTCACATAAGAGATTATGGTTTATGTATGGATTTCAGCTTAGTGTGCTTAAACCTTAAATGCAATAGTGCATATATTCCAGTGATTAGTGAAGTTGAGGAATATCAGCCTAGCTTTCTGCTTCATGTGGTTATTACCTGTGCTTAAACCTCAAACCCTACTGGGAATTATTCAAATAATATAATTTGTCAATACAGGAACTTCAAAACTTGAATCAAAATTGAAGAGAATCTAAAATTCAAATTCTGTTTTCATCTCAGTTCTATATTGATGTTTTGGACCCAAATTTTTTAGGTATCTAAAATAATAGGTTTCCTCACAATCTAAATTGAAAGCAAAAATTTCTGTTGTTATTTGAAATTATAAATCTAAATCCAAATTTAATTTACTGTAAAGTCTGAATTATTCTTAGGTCATCAAAGTAATTTTGATATCCAAACTCACTCAAAGCCGGCCTAATCCAACTCAATGGCCACTGCTGCTCTGCTGCTCAATACCATTTCCACTAGCATTGCTATTTTTATGTGAAGAAAGCAATAGGATTTCAAAATAACTTCATATTTTATAAGTTGCAAATAATTGAATTTGAACATATTTTATAGTTTTTTTTTTTGGGTAGAACATGAAAACTTGAAAAACGTTTTATAGCTGAAAGTGTAGAATAGAAAACATATTTTTTTGCAACTAAACATGCCAAGATCCTATAAATGAAAGCAAGTGAATTGCCCTTCTATATCCTTAGGGAGTTAGAGTAGGCTCTTACCTGATAATACTACCTCTTTACTTCGATCAAGATTAAGGATGTGTTTGCTTGGGGACTTTTGCACCCTACTATGGATTTGATACCCATTGCCATGTTTGTTTGCGTACTTTTGTTATCCTACTATTGGAATCAAATTCTTTAGTAATTGCAAAACCCATTACCTTTCTACTCCTCTACTTTTGAAGAATGGAATAAAAAATAAGGGAGAAAATATGAAAAAAATAAAAATAAAAATAAAATGTCATTGTACATGCATCAAATATGGATTTTTAATATATATACACATATATGTATGTGTATATATATGTATTATACATTTTTATATATTTATTATTTTTATTTTAATTATTTATTTATTTATTTTGATTCCAATTCCTATTTACTACCAAACAAAGTGACACCTCTTAATTAAACTCATTACCATTACCAAGTATTTGATTCCCATTACCATTCCGATTCCAATGTTTGAACCAAAAACATCCTAATAGTTCAAACTCACAACCTTCAGTCTAGAGTTCATTACTCTTCAATTCTTGGTTTGACTGACTTGAACAGTTTTTCTAGTTTATGGCTTATGCAAATCCTCGATTTAATATGCGACTTGGAAGTTGTATCTGTTTTTTGCTGTTTTGCAGGGTTCTCTCCGCTTGCTAGTGTTGTGGGTACTGCCATGTTTCATTTTGAAGACTGCCCGTGAAGTTTTCCGCATTTTATATGTCCATCGTGAATCAGGGTGGGAATCTGCTGCTATCTTATTGGCTTTTGTTTTGTCATGGACTTATGTTACTGTAGTTTTCCTGTCGGCCTGTGTTTTATTTCACCTGGTCTGCAATCTTCAAATTATACACTTTGATGACTATGTGAAGCTCTTGGAAAGAGAACCTGATGTTTCATTATTAATAAACGAGCATGTCCTTCTCCGTTATAATCTCTCAAAAATAAGCCACAGATTTCGAATGTATCTTCTGCTGGAATTTGTAATTGTTACTGGGAGTCAGTTTGCAACTCTCTTCCAAACTACAGGATATACCGGGATTATAACTTATGTGAACAGCGCTGATTTTGTGGTAAGACTAGACTTTACTACTGCATTTCCTTTAATATGTTTGCCTACTATCTGCTTTAATAGTTGCAAAAACTGTAAAGCACAGAAAATAAGAACTTGATTGAAATTTTCCTATAAACAAACACTTCAATTTGACCACTCATTGCTTAGTTAATCTATCCTAGTCCTACTCCTAGAAGCAACTTCATAGGAGGACATATATCTGCTTTAATAGTTGCTTATTTGTTTTGGTTTGAGAAATTTTCACTTTTTGGTCCCCCTGACTATTATACATGAATCATATTTGATCCTTGACTATTAAAATTTTCTAATTAGGTGCATGACTATGTAATTTGTATTACATTTGGTCCTGTCGTCCAATTTTCCGGTCAACTATTGCCGGAATTGCTCCTTCCGGAAGAAGCAAATGTAGTGCTCATTCCGGAAGGATCACTTCCGTCAATAGTTGCCGGGAAATTGGACGGTAAGACCAAATGTGATACAAATTACATAGTCATGCACCTAATTAGAAAATTTTAATAGTCAAGGATCAAATGTGATTCATGTATAATAGTTAGGGGACCAAAGGTGAAATTTATTCTTTTGGTTTATACATTTGAGGGCTGTGAATGATTCAAACTAGACTGGATTAAACTTTACTACAGAAATCAATGAACTTGTGCTTCTGGATTTATCTCTTTAGTTTCCATACATAATCATTTCTCATTATAGTATGTGTTGCAGGTTACGTTTTGCATTAAAGTATAGCGTCAAAACTAATTATCTTCCACCGGTGATCTTCAGGTCTCCTCAATTGTTCAGGTAAGTGGGGTGATCCTTTGCTTGTATGCTGCTGCAAAAATATCTCATAGGGCAGAAAGCATCGGATCACTAGCAAGTACATGGCACGCTTTAGCTACTTGCAGCACTGACGAGGCTTCTCAAATTAGATATTCAACTGGGATGGGAAACATGAGGCCGCTAATATATCAAGCTCATTCTACATGAACAGCTCAGAAAGTGATTTGGAGTCGGGGTTATTCATAGTAGAACCTACAAATGCACAGTTGGCTTCTGATATGTCCTCATACCACAAAAGAGAGGCCCTAGGTATGTACCCACCCGGTTGCTATGGTTAGTTTCATTAGGCAGATCAAGCTAATCAACTATTAACAGTGTTGTAAAAATTGGCCTAGGCGGCCGCCTAGGTGCTAGATACCCCTAAGCCGAGGTGATTTTAGCTCTAGGCGGCTTTTAGTTGGCCGGCCGACTAGGCGCCCTAGGCGTCAAGTTGGGAGCCTAACTTGGCCGAGTTGGCGCCCAACTGCCGAGTAGTTTTTTGTTTTGCCTACTCAGTTGCTCCTCTTCTATATTCATCCAGTCATGTACTCAACTTACCATCTAACACATGTAGTTGGCTAGTTTGGGGATTATAATAGTCTCACAACTCACGACCCTGAATGGGAAAAGTGAAGATGATATACTCATATTACTCGGCTGCCTAGGCGCTCTAGGTTGCCCCCGGGCGCCCGACTAGCACCTAGCACCTTTTGCAACATTGGTTATTAATAATATCTTGATGTGACACTAGGAGTATGATAATACTTTCCTTCCTAAACTAAACATATGCTTTAGCCGAGACACATGGGATAGGAAAATCTTTGCCTCTACATTCAAATTTGACAAGGCAAAGATAAAACTTTCTTACCTATAGCTATTGATTGTAGTAAATAGCTAGATGGCATGAATGTACATGGTTTGATAATATTGAGCTGCTAAACGTACCAATACAATGTAGTGTAGTTTTGTTCAATGCATGGACTAATCAATTATGTATGTGTTATGCAGTTATGTATCTGCAGAGCAATCCAGGAGGAATTACTATATTTGGGTACACAGTGAATCGAGGTCTAATCAACACAATCTTCTTCATCCAATTATCCCTAATCACCTTTGTGCTAGGGATGACCTTGGTTTTTTAGCCACCTTGCGCCACTTTACGTATACTAACAGCTTGCAATGCTTATTGTTGGGCTGTGATTTGGAGGGCTGAGTTCAGCATCCTGTCATCGACCCGTGGCGTTGGCTATTATGCGACGGAGTAAGAAAAGATAGTTGTGCCTTCGTTATTAGCTATAGCTTTTGACGTAATGATAAGCGCTTGATTCCCAAAACCTTGGTGGATTCTTTCGAAACACCATTGCAATTGAACTCCAAGGTTTCACAACACCAGTTTACTTCTTGCTTCCAAAGCAGTTACAGGTAACCCAACCAAGAACTAACCCAGGATGACACCTTGTTGTACACTTGTACTAATAGATGGCACCTCATGCCACGTCAGCATTTTATAAACTATTTTTTATTAGTCTAACAATGTTGATTCTTTAATATAGTTTACACAGCCATAATTTTGTAAGTTTTATCCATTTTGATTTGTATGAGGGGGCATCTCACTCCTGGTTTGCAAACGATCATTATACTGTGGTCTACCTTGTACATTTTTTACCTCTTCTTTGTCAATTGGCAAATTGCATTGATTTTTTTTTTTTTTTTTTGGCAATTAGCTAGTAGCAGTTAGCGAGTTAGCTGATTGTGTTTGTTTCTTGTTGAAAACCAAGCCCATTTATCAATAGGCTCATTAGGCTATACATTATTCATGTATAAATAGTGGTAGTCTATACAGTTCTTAAGATGTGAAATATATGAATTCTCTATTCTCTTACATATTTAACATGATATTAGAGCCAAAACTCTAAAACCCTATTTCCTTTCCCGCTACTGCCACCGGAGCCCCATCAGCTGCGTCTGATTTTCGCGAGAGCAGCAACTGTTTTTCGTTCTCACGTCCGCCTTGTGGTTTTTCTCCCAAACCAACACCATAGGCTGTCTTGGAACCTCGTCGCGAGCCAGGTGCTGAAGTCTGGTCGCCGCATGCGCTGCCACGCGTCACCGTCGTCGCTAGGGAGCTCCACTGTTTTCTGGCCAGATCTCCTTCCTCCGGTCTCTGATCAAGACGTCGCTGCCACCGTTGAACTCGTCTTGAGGAGACGCTCCTTTTGGGTTGTCAGGGTTCGCCGGTCGCTGCCGCCGTTTTCTAGTCACCGTCGGCGTTCTTCGGACACCTCCTGGAACAGAGTGTTTTCTTTCTTCTCCTTAATATGGCATCATCTTCAACTTCTTTTACTTCCTTTCCAACTATTACTATGGATAAGTTGGTTGGGAGTGAGAGCTATGCGTCTTGGGCTACATCTGTTAAACTTTGGTTCAAAGGCCAATGTGTGTTTACCCATATAGAAACGATGGTGGATGACATTATAGAAAACAAAGATGAATGAGAGAAGGTGGATGCCTTATTATGTAATATGTTACTAGTGTTTTTACCCGTGCGGTGCATGGAAAAAATTTTATTATTATACATTTAAATAATAAAATTTAAAAATACAAATATATTAAAATGTTCAGTATAATAATATAGTTGAATTTTCATATATTTGGTCAAATATCTATTATCATAGCATACACAATTAAAATTTTGTATAATCAATATAATCTCTAATCATATACATATTTATATAAATTTATAGAGAAAAATTTACATTATTAAATTGAATTATTCATAATCTTATTTCATATATATATTATAATTTTAACAATATGAATAATAACTAAGAAATTATACTTAGAAATTTAAAAAATGTAAAATTTAAATATTTCATATGTGATTTTTAAATTCTACTCAGACGCATTTTCTTATCGGATTGTGTAATACAGTGTATATACAAATAATATTTATTAATATGTATATATGCAAATTCTATAAAACAATTTCTGTAATTATAATTTATATTGATATATTATAATTAATATAATTAAATTTATAAATTGAAAAATAGTATTTTAATTTTGTATGATTAATATAATGCGTAAGTATATGTATGTATGCATTTTTAAAAATTTAAATATTTATGAATACACATTCTGTTAATTTTATAATTTTATTTTTAATTATATTTTATATTTTATTAATTATAATTAAGAAAACTAGCAGTTGGCCCGTGCGATGCACGGTATGAAAATAGATCAAGTGAAAATGAAATACTGGCGAAAACGAAAAGAGGATAAAATAATATTAATAATGACATAATTTATAAATTATTAAAGACCTCTTTGTAAACTACATTAGTAGTAGAATTACAATCTTGTTTTGATTCATCACATACTAAAATCTTCAGTTCGCCTAGTTGACTAACTCTTGATGCGGCAACATATAATTGGCCATGCACAAAAACTGGTTTCTTCAGTATCAAGCCAACATTGGAAAGCGTCTGCCCTTGACTCTTGTTAATAGTCATTGCATATGACAACATAAGTGGAAATTGTCTTCTGTTGAACTTGAAAGGTAATCTCGGGTCCGATGGGTGATAGTCATTCTAGCAATTAATACCTTAGTCCCAGCATTAGGACCTGCTAATATGCTTCCTTCAACAACTGATTACCTAATCTTGTTACCACCAACTTAGTTCCATTGCATAAACGAAGACTATGATCAATGTTCCTCATTAACATTACAGGAGACCCCACTTTCAAAGTCAGAGAATGATTTGGAAGGCCGGATGCTATTATGGTATTTAGGAATTCTAGTCTATGCACATCGGCAAGAACTGAATTGGAACCATCGCCTTTACACGTTGTGTCGGAACTCAAATATGTCTTTCCTTCCCCCTCAGTTAAGTTAGACATATACTGGTTGACCTCATTGACCACCTATAACGTTGGTGCTAGTATTGCACTGTTCTTAAAACAACTTCCATCACTGCTTGCACCAGTAAAGTTGGGGAAGGTACTTTTCACAATAGAGGAAATAGGATCACCATTTGACTTTAATAACAATTGAGTGGAGATATCAAAATCAGCGTAACCATCAATATCTACCCCAATATTACCATCACCTATTGAAATTAGCCAATTCGTAAATTCTTCAATTTCGTCTTGATTCAATCGAGGTTCCATTGTAGTTAATCTCAATTTTTTTGTTAGGCGCATAACTCTACAATGTCTCCAAAGATATGAAGAATTAATTGTTGCAGAAACAATGTCCTGTCTTGAACCCTTTGGCACCACTGATAATATTTGCCTAAAGTCCCCACCTAAAACCACTGTCTTCCCGCCAGAAGTCTTGTTTTGATTTTCATTGTTAACAAATCTTAACAAATCTCTCATTGTTTTATCAACGCCTCAAAACAATGTTTGTGCATCATCGGTGCTTCATCCCAAATTATTAGTTTTGCATGAACGATGAGTTCAGCTAATTGACTGCCTTGATTTATATTGAACGTAAAATCTTCATTGACAGAGATTGGTATTGAAAACCTTGAATGTGCAGTTCTGCCACCCGGAAGAAGTAAATATGCTATCTCATCCACTCGATGCAACATTGATAACAATTTCGCCTTTTGCTCTAATATAAGAAGTAAAGATGCTATCTCACTCGATGCCACAACAACCGGTTTTCCACATGAACATGGCTTGTTTCATTAATTTCCGGCATGTTTGGAAAATCTCTCAAAGTCTTGTTATAGACTAATAAAAGCTTTGACACTTCCATTAGCGCAAAATTCATTTTCTCTTCATCAATTAGAAATATATCTGTAACAAAAGATAAGTCCATTAAATAAAATTATACAAAAATAATTAGTACATAAACCTTTAATAGTTGCATAAGAAAACCTTGCAAGTTTAATAATCTCCTACGGGTATGTTGAGCATCATCAGCCATATGTGTCCACACCTTCTCCCATACAATTTCAGAACGTGCCATTGTATTTGACAAATATTACGTATTGTTCATGATAGAATAGAAAAAAACATAAAAATATGCACAATGACAAAGAAACATAATGTTTGATTAATTACATGGCTATCACGATGTCCAAACATAATGTACAAAACTACAAACAATCGTTGAGTATTTGTAGAACTTAGGCTATCATGATGTCCAAAAGCATTATTTTTTAAACAAAAGATATTATATATATAAAGTTATCATAACAACAACAACAACAACAACAACAACAACAACAACAAAAAAACTTGTTAACTAAACTAAATAACATGGAAATAAGAAATTATGAATGATATACTAACCATTTGTAGCAATAGTGACGCCTGGAGTATTAAATGACGGTTGATTTACGCCTTAGGTTATTTGTTGAGGTAAAGTGTTTTCAATTCCTTTGAGTCGATAGGCAATTGTATTATCCGGACACTCCAAATGGAAATTATCTATTCATGAATTAAAAGAAAAATCTCTAAGTCTACAAATTTTAGAACTTAAAAAAAATAATTTAGTGAATACACACAGAACATTAATACACCTTGAGTACGTTTTTTTTTTTTAAAAAAAAAAGTGAAAGGTATAGTAATTTTGTTAATACCATTTGATTCGTTAACTATACTGGTAGCTTGAATCTCCTTGAAAGGTGTACGACTACAACTGTTTTTCACTACATTTTAACGTGATGTTCCTGCTAAAATAATCGAATTAGTATTTAGTAATATATAAAAATTTTATTTGAAATGAAAAATATTATTAACATTTTTATAGACTACCCATTAGTGACTGCAATCCTCCATAAGTTTGGTTTTTAGTTGGATCGGATACAACATCTTTAAGTTGAAATGGACGTACAACTTCGTTAGGCACACAATTTTCATTATCTGAAAAAAAAATTATTTAGAATATACTATATATATATATATATATATATATATATATATATACCATTTTTATTATATTAATATTTAATTTAGTATTATATATTTTAATACATATATATTAAAAAATACATATATATTAAAAAAAAAGTGTTAATATCAACTTATATGTGTACCGTATTATCGGATTGTGTAATACAGTGTATATACAAATAATATTTATTAATATGTATATATGCAAATTCTATAAAACAATTTCTGTAATTATAATTTATATTGATATATTATAATTAATAATTAAATTTATAAATTGAAAAATAGTATTTTAATTTTGTATGATTAATATAATGCGTAAGTATATGTATGTATGCATTTTTAAAAATTTAAATATTTATGAATACACATTTGTTAATTTATAATTTTATTTTAATTATATTTTATATTTTATTAATTATAATTAAGAAAATTACATTTACAAATTAAAAGAATTTAATTTTTAAATTTATATGGATTAATGTAGTCCGATCCCTAACTATATTATATATTTAGACAAATTTTTAAATATTTTTGAATTTTTAATTAAGAATATGAGTTTAGACATATTTTAAAATAATTTTTTAATAAATATTCATTGTAGTAATTAAAGTGTATAATTATGCCAATAATCACAATTCTATAAAAAAAAATGTGTATATATTTTTATATTGTACAAAATACTATAAATACATGTCTACATATATGGATAAAAAGAGAAATTGATAATTTTTTTATTATATAGATATTGATAAATATTATATAATTTTTTTCCTTGCATGAAAAATCATTCTTATTTTAAAATTTTACATTGATATATGAGTTTTATATCAAAATCTACTTTGGTGATATTTTAAACTTTGAGTAACACTTGTGTAAGACCGTCTCATGGGTCAGATCTTTGATTAATAGGTTAGATCTTTGACCTCTTTAATTAAAGATCCAACCCGTCTCACGGATTGAGACCATGAGACAGTTACACACAAGTTTTTTCCTTAAACTTTTGTTTGTTATCATAAATAGTAATATATGTCTAGAAACCATTTAGTTTTGTTTCTAAATATTTTCCAACCCATAAATGTAGCACAATCAAAACATCTCTAGATCATCATTTAAATAATAGGTCCATAATAGACTTTGTGGTTCAATATTTGTAGATCTATGATATGTTTTTAACTAATTTGTTGAAAATTTATTTCTTTTAGTTCTATTATCTCTTATTATTCTTCATTTTAAATTGATAGATCTTGAGATGATGCATCATTCTTAAATATGTGGATTTCAATTAATTTAATAACATTATATTTAAATGGAGACATTTACCCAATAACATTATTTTTTTCAAGACTCCGCAAATAGAATGTTAAAATCATAATAATGATATATTTTTTACCTTTCACATTTTTAAACTTTGAAAACCAACATCATTTATGTAGGAAGAAATTTATATATAGTAGTAATAATATTGTAGTTAGTTTTAAAAGTTAGATGAAGTAAACAAATTGACATGCAACAATTCTTTTTGGGTGAACCTTTGACATGCAACAATAATTCAATATGTATATATGTATTATAGTTATTATTTTCTTTTTAGCAATATATATATATATATATATATATATATATATATATATATATATATATATATATATATATATATATATATATATATATATATATATATATATATATATATATCTTCGAATCAAATTAAATTATTTTAATTTTAACAATTTTAATTAAAACTCAAAATATAAAACAAATGAAATTAAAAATATCTATAAAAAAATATTAAATTGAATAGAAGATTTCAAAACAGAAGTATTTTTTTAGGATGGACGGAAAAACAACACACCTGTTTTAATATATATTATTATGTATGTCTATGTTAATTTTAATTATATATTGCAATAGTATTGTAAAAAATCAATCTACAATATTTTAAAAATTAACCAATATCATATTAAAAATGAATATAATATATTGATTTAATATAATTGTATGTTAATTTAATACATTAAAATAAAATATTAATATATGTGTTATTTAAAAGTTTTTAATTATAACTTTTTAATAATATATTTTTTTATATATTAATTTTAGAGTCATTTCCATTTTTTTGTCCTACTGTTATTGGGGCATTATATTGCCAATTTTAGTCCACTTCATTAATTTTTGCCACATTGCGACCAATCTTATTAAGTTCTTGCCACTTTTAGTCCACCGTTGAAATATTTGTCAAATTGCTGTCCAAAACAGAGATATTTTTGGTATTTTCATGTTTTGGTCATCTCTTTTACCCTTTACAGTGGTTTTCCTTATATATTTTAATTATATATTGCAATAGTATTGTAAAAAATCAATCTACAACATTTTAAAAATTAACCAATATCATATTAAAAATGAATATAATATAGTGATTTAATATAATTGTATGTTAATTTAATACATTAAAATAAAATATTAATATAGGTGTTATTTAAAAGTTTTTAATTAGAATTTTTAATAATATATTTTTTATATATTAATTTTATTTGTATATAAAAAAAAACTGAACTTAAGTTGAAAAAGAATATTATGAGTATTAGTTTAGTGTACCTTAAAAGTATACCATGATTCATGGTATAATAAATATTTTAGGTAATCACTACTATAAATTAAATTAACATATATAACATTTTTTGTAATTATTTAATTAGGTAAAAACGATTGTAATTTCAAATATTAAAACATAAGTACTGAGTATTTTTTTAGGATGAGCGTGAAAATAGCACTTATGTTTTAATATATATATATATATATATAGAAATTACGTACATTAACATAATATAGTAATATTTTTTTAATACTATAATATACATCATATAGTAATTTGATTGTTGGGATTTTTATTTTTTTTTTTGAATTTTATCATGAGAGAAATTTAATTACGTACATTAACATAATATAGTAATATTTTTTTTGAATACTATAATATACATCATATAGTAATTTGATTGTTGAATTGTTTTTTGGGAATATTATCATGAGAGGAATTTAATTACGTACATTAACATAATATAGTAATTTTTTAATACTATAATATACATCATATAGTAATTTGATTGTTTATAAATATAAAATAAAAAAATACGGAAGAATAAAATATTTTGAATCATAATTGAATTGCATGGTATATTATCATGAGAGAAATTTAATTACGTACAGTAACATAATATAGTAATATTTTTTTTGAATACAATAATATACATCATATGTAATTTGATTGTTGGAATTTTGTTGAATATTATCATGAGAGGAATTTAATTACGTACATTAACATAATATAGTAGTATTTTTTGGAATACTATAATATACATCATATAGTAATTTGATTGTTGATTTTTTTTTTTAAATATTATCATGAGAGGAATTTAATTACGTACATTAATATAATATAGTAATTTTTTTTGAATACTATAATATACATCATATAGTAAATATATATATATATATATATATTATAAAAATACGCAAGGTTAAACTATTTTGTTTAAGGAATCCATACAGGAATAGAATTGAATAAAATATTTCATAAATTTCGTGTATAATAAGAAATGGAATAATATTTTGAATATTTTGTCAATTTTAGCCATAAATAAGGAATGATAAGGAAGGCTAGAATTTCTGATAAGGAATTATTATATAATATTATGTTGACCGATTTCAAAATTTTTGGACTAAAATGAGCGGGAAAGCTAGCACTTCTGTTTTAATATATATATATATATATATATATATATATATATATATATATATATATATATATATATATATATATATATATATATATATATAGATGACAGTCCATTGATCCTAAACTCCATAACATTTACAAGGCATATGAGACTTGCTATGATGTTTGGAATAAAGCAAAGTCTCTATACACCAATGATGTACAAGGGCTTTATTCACTGATCGCGAATATGCTTAATTTCCGTGGGACTGCTGATATGGGTATGCTTGAATTTTTAGTTCAGATTGAAGCTTTACAGCAAGAATACAATAACCTGATGCCACATGAGAAGACTGTTGATGGTCATGTTAAGCAATGTGACAAGTTTTTCATGGTGCTTGCTCTGGTTACCCTTCGTCCTGATCTAGCTCATGTTCGTGATCAGATTCTGGCAAGTCCTATTGTACCTACCTTGACTGAAACTGCTGCTAGACTGCTCAGAGTTGTATCTGCTCCTTCAATTGAGCCTATTGGAGATTCATCCGTTTTGGTATCTCGAGCTACAGAAAAAGGGCTTTCTGGACATACTAGTAGTAATAGTGGTCGTCGTGGCAACCGTTCTCGCTGTGAATATTGCAACAAGGTAGGTCACACCAAGGATCGCTGCTACAAGTTACATGGCAGACCTCCACGTTCTGTTAATGTGGTACAGGCCACTGGTTCGGAGGCTCAGGCTCATAGTGTGAATTTCACCCCTAGTGACTATGAAGAGTACCTCCAGTTTAAAGTATCTCGTGATGTCACTCCCACACCTTCTCCCAATATTGGTACCTACTATCTTGTTTGTCTCTCTCACACTAGTACACCTAGTACTTGGATACTAGACTCAAGTGCCTCAAATCACATTTTTGGTAATGTATCTCTTATGATTAATGTTTCTAAGTCTAAAGCTTTACCCATGGTTACCTTAGATAATGGTCATCAAACACCAGCTGTTGGTGTTGGTCAGGCTTATCCTATGCCATCTTTTCCCTTAGAGTCTGTGTTATATGTCCCTAATAGTCCTATATGTCCCTAATAGTCCTTTCAACCTTATTTTTGTGAATAAAATCACTCATACTCTTAACTGCTCTATAACCTTTTGCGCTGATTCAGTTGTTGTGCAAGATCGTAGTACGGGGAAGGTGATTGGCACCGGGCTTGAGTCACAGGGTCTCTATTACTTGCGTGGTGGTGTTGTTGCCTGTGCGTCCACAGATTCTCCTATGCTTATTTATAGCCGCCTTTGCCATTCTAGTCTCTCCAAACTTCGACGGATGGTTCCAGGTCTTTCTGTTGAGTCTTTAGACTGTGAGTCGTGTCACTTTGGAAAGCAATCACATCAGTATTTTCTAAGGAGAGTCAATAATTGGGTTATGTCCCTCTTTGATTTAGTTTATACAGATGTTTGGGGTCCTTGCTGAGTCAGCTCTACTTTGAGTTTCCATTATTTTGTAACCTTTAATGATGATTATTCGAGATGTACTTGGGTTTTTTTTTTTTTTTTTTTTATGAAAGATCGTTCTGAATTATTCCAGATTTTCCAAAATTTCTATGCTGAAATACAAACTCAATTTGGTAAGCCCATCCATGTTTTACGCAGTGACAATGCAAGGAGTATCTCTCCAACCCTTTTCAATCCTATATGACATATCGGGGTATGTTACATCAAAGGTCATGTGTTTACACACCTCAGCAGAATGGGGTTGCTGAGAGGAAGAACATGCATTTAGTAGAAATTGCACGCACTATGTTATTACATTTTCATGTTCCTTCACAATTTTGGGCTGATGATATTCTTACTACTAGTTACTTGATCAATCGCATGTCATCTTCCGTACTTAACAACCATGGTCCATATTTCATTGTGTATCCTTCCGTTGATCTTTTTCCTCTCCCTCCTCGGGTTTTTGGGTGTGTTTGTTTTGTTCATGACATGGCTCCTGGACATTCAAAATTGGACCCTAAAGCTGTTAAGTGTATGTTTTTAGGTTATTCTCGACTGCAAAAGGGTTTTAGGTGTTATTCTCCATCACTCAAGCGTCACTTTGTGTCTGCAGATGTCACTTTTATCGAGTCCTCTCCTTTTTTTTTCAGCCTTCTCCAAATGACACAGTTTCAGAGGTTCTCCCCATTCCTTATCTTGGTCCACTTCCTCTTGCCCAGTGTACTGATCCTCAAACTGCTCCTAACCACCCTCTTCAGGTCTATCAACGCCATCCTCGCCCTGCACCTACTGAGGCTCCTGTTGACTCACCTGTGTCATCCAATCCTCCTACTGCGGTTCTACCACTTCCACTGCAATCTGTCACTGATCCCATTGAGGCATCCACTGCTCTCTGGAGAGGTACACGTTGTACTCGTAACCCTCATCCAATATATACTTTCTTGAGTTATCATCGTGTATCTTCCCCGTACTTTGCCTTCCCTTCTCACTTGTCTTCTGTGTCTATATCTAAGTCTACTAGTGAGGCCCTCTCGAATCCAGGTTGGCGCCAAGCCATGTTGACAGAAATGGAGGCTCTTCAATCTAGTGGCACATGGGAGTTAGTCCCTCTCCCTTTTGGTAAGACTATTTTTAGTTGTAGATGAATTTATACTGTGAAGGTGGGCTCTAATAGCAAGATTGATCGCCTTAATGCGCGGCTGGTGGCTAAAGGCTACACTCAAATTTTTGGTTTGGATTACACTGACACTTTTTCTCCTGTAGCTAAAATTGCATCAATTCGCTTGCTTTTATCTCTAGTTGCCATAAATCATTGGGACTTACCCCAGTTGGATATCAAGAATGCTTTTCTCTATGTCGATCTTCAGGAGGAGGTTTATATGGAGCAACCACTTGGGTTTGTTGCTCAGGGGGAGTCTGGTTTGGTATGTAAACTTCGCCGCTTTTGTATGGTTTAAAGCAATCTCCAGTCTCCACATACTTGGTTTAGGAGATTTAGCTCTGTGGTGTGTGAGTTTGGTATGGTCAGAAGTGAAGTTGATCATTTTGTTTTCTATTGCCATTCTAATGGGAAATGCATATATCTTGTTGTGTATGTAGATGACATTGTTATTACAGGAAGTGATCAAGAGGGCATATCTCAATTGAAAGAGTATCTCTTCAGTCGGTTTCAAACTAAAGACTTGAGCAAGCTAAAGTATTTTCTTGGAATTGAAGTAGCCCAATCTAACAGTGGTATAGTTATTTCTCAAAGAAAGTATGCCTTGGATACTTAGAAGAAACTGGTTTGTTGGATTGTAGACATGTGGATAAATCGAATGGATCTGAATGTTAAACTTCTACCAGGACAGGGGGAACCATTGTCTGACTGAGAGAGATATAGGAGATTAATTGGGAAATTGTATTATCTCACCATAACTCGACCAGATATCTCCTTTGCAGTCAGTTTCAGGCTGGGCTGGTTGTTATTTTGACATACACTCTACTTCAAGTTATTGTGTTCTCATTGGTGGTAATCTTATATCTTGGAAAAGTAAGAAGCAAGATGTTGTTGCTAGATCCAGTGCTGAAGCTGAATACCGTGCCATGGCTCTTGCCACGTGTGAGCTTATGTGGCTGAAACACTTACTTCAAGAGTTACAATGTGGCCAGGTTGCTCAAATGACATTGATATGTGACAACTAAACAGCTCTTCATATTGCCTCAAATCCAGCCTATCATGCGATGACCAAACACATTGAGGTTGACTGCCACTTCATCAAGGAGAAAATTGCATCAGGGAGTATTAAGATTAGCTTTGTCAATTCTGCAGATTAGTTAGCTGATATTCTAACAAAGTCTTTTAGAGCTCCTAGAGTTGGGCATATTTGTAACAAGCTTGAAGCATATGATATATACTCTCCAGCTTGAGGGGATTGTTGAAACCCTAAGCCCGTTTATCAATACGCCCATTAGGCTATAGATTATTCCTGTATAAATAGTGGTAGTCTGTACAGTTTTTAAGATGTGAAATATATGAGTTCTCTATTCTCTTACATATTTAACATTTCTTTAACTAGTTAATAGTATTAAGTGTTTGATAAAATTAGCTATTAATTTAAGAAAAAATGTCAAATAGGTTTATGAACTTTCCTCAAAAAGTCAATTAGGTTCTTAAACTTTCAAAATTTGCAATTAAACCAATAAACATATTATTTTGGAGCATTACAGTCTATAAACTAATTAGTGACATGCAATTGCAAGTCACTAAGGTTTCAACGAACTTCTGACCAAACTCCGACAAAAAATACCGGAGACTGGATCGCCAGTCGCGTTCACCTTCTCTGACGAAAGAGAAGTCAAACTAATTGGTCTGTCTTCTCCTTCTCCTTCTGTAACACCCCGATATTTTAAACCACCTTATTCTAATAAAATATTTTGAAAATATAAATTTATTTTCCAATCTTAAATATTTTTAACCCAAATATTTTAAAAAACAAATTATTCTTGCTTCAAAGTTCACATAAATTATTTTATTCTTTATAATTTTATTATCCAAAATCTTTTTCTCTAAACTTTTATTTTATTAAGATTTTACAATAAAATTATATATGTAATTTTATTCCTATAAGAAATTTTCGTCAAGCATGAGTATAATTAAATATTTTAAACTCTTTATTTTAAATAATTTGGTACG
Source organism: Ipomoea trifida (assembly GCA_003576665.1). Classification (NCBI taxonomy): domain Eukaryota; kingdom Viridiplantae; phylum Streptophyta; class Magnoliopsida; order Solanales; family Convolvulaceae; genus Ipomoea; species Ipomoea trifida. The sequence continues at coordinate 17,510,882 of CP025651.1, forward strand.
AAATATTTATATATTTATTTATGGTTTTAAAAGTCCTATTTATGAGATAAACTTATTTATCAAAATTTTGACCCAAAAGTCTATTTGAGACGAACCTGTGATCCTTATATCATTGTTTTGAGCCTAAGTTTGAACCCAAAACTATTCATGACCCATTACTAGCCCAAACATTAGCCCACACATTGTGTATTGTAGATATTCTTTTTTTTTTTTTTTGAAAGCTAACAAACCACATATATTAAATTTCCACAATATCCAAGCGAGCCATACAAGACACAAAACGAGGGATACAATCAAAATAATTAACAGCACCTATACACGAATCATCCAAAGATTTCTTCGCTATAGTATGTGCTAACATATTTGCTTCCCTCTTAACAAAACAAACAGAAACCAAATGTAACTGATCTAAAATAGATCGAATATCCTTAATAATTAAACCAAAAGGACCACTACATTGACCACCACCAACAGCATTCGTAACGACCTGTGCATCGGACTCCACAACAACTCGACACCAACCCTGCTGCTTAACCCAACTCAAAACCTCCCGCACCCCCACCGCCTCGGCTTCACGAACCGAGAACACTCCATCAGCAACTCTCCACCCCATTCCCCTAACGTCACCCTCCTCGCCACGCATAACCCATCCAAAACCCATTCTGCTTTGAGTATAATCCAAGGCAACATCCACATTAATCTTTAAAAAACCCCCCCTAGGAGGCTGCCACCGTGTAGAGCACCTTGGACCATTTTGAGAAGCACTAGGCGTATGGGTATTCACTGCAATCTTCAACCAATCATTATAATAATGCAAAGCATTTTTGACCACCACTTTTGGAGGCATGCATTGGTGATTAAACACCATATTATTCCGGTTGTCCCACGCTGCCCAACAAACTACAATCAATTTAATAATCAACTCTTTAGGCAAGAAAGACCAAATATCCGCAATCCAAGTATCAAGACAATCCACATAAGCCATTTGCCAATTCACATGCAATTCACGCCAACACTCATGAATAAAAATGCAATTCGCAAAAAGATGAATCGCGAATTCCGGGACCAAACCACACATAGGACAATTTAATTCACAAGGCACTCGTCTGATAGCCAACAAATCCTTTGTAGGCAACTTATTAGAGCACAAGGCCCAAAAGAAACACTTTATTTTGGGAGGTAAATCCCAGTCCCACATCCCCTTCCAGCACACCTCATCCACCACACTCAACCTCCCAGTTAACAAGCGATATGCAGATTTAACAGTATACTCACCCGACAAATCCTCCCCCCAAAACCAAGAATCCCTCACTGGACTATTCGAAGTGGGCAAACCCATAATTAATTGAGCGTCCCGAGTATTAAAAATATCCCTCACCACCTCCTTATCCCACGTCAAAGTGTTCGGAATGAAAAGAGAATTAACCAAAGGGTTTCCCAAATAGTTCATAGCTGGAGTAGATATATAAGGATTTGAAGAGTCCGGTAACCATGGCTCTCCCCAAACCCGAACTGTAGTTCCCTCTCCAACACAAACCCGAGAACCCGACCGAATCAAAGATTGAGACTCTCGAATGCTAGACCAAACAAAAGACGAATTGGAACCCAACCCAGCTTCAAGAAACGAACAATGAGGAAAATACCGAGCTTTAAACACCCGGTGACCAAAGCATTTGGATTGGAAAAAAGCTTCCACCCTTGTTTCCCCAACATAGCAAGGTTCATTTCCCTAACCAACCGAAATCCCATACCCCCAAATTTCTTTGGCCTACACAAAGCATCCCAAGTACTCCACCGAATACTCGAACTCCCTCTTTGCTCACAACCCCACCAAAAAGAATTCATTAACCGCTCAAGCTCACTAGATAGAGTTCTAGGAATAAGAAACACATTCATTGCATAATTTGGGATACTCTGGAGAACCGTTTTCAACAAAACCTCTCTACCCCCCCTAGACAGAAACCGGTTCCCCCAATGGTTAATCCGAGCTCTAACCTTCTCCTTAATAAAACCCAACACTTCTCTCTTCCCACGTCCAACTAACCCTGGCAAACCAAGATATCTCCCTCGCCCCTACTGTACATGCACACCCAAAACCTCACATACAGCCTCCTTATCCTCCCTACTCACCTGCCGCCCAAAAACAATTGAAGTCTTATCATAATTCACCTGTTGACCACTAGCTTGCCCATACTCCCTCAACACCTCCCAAATTAGACCTGCTTCTAAATTGTTTGCCCGAAAGAAGAACAAACAATCATCAGCAAAGAATAAATGTGAAATAGAAGGAGCATACCTAGCAATACGCACACCATGTAAAGCACCCTCAACCTCCTGAACCCGTAACATAGCACTTAAGCTCTCAGCAAGAAGAATAAAAAGACACGGAGAAAGAGGATCACCCTGACGCAACCCCCTAGCAGGAATAATAGGACCCCATTCTCGACCATTTACCAACACAGTATAAGAAACAGTACACACACACTCCTTCATCAACTCCACCCACCTCGCACTAAACCCCAACTTTAACAGGACAGCCCCTAGAAAACCCCACTCAACCCGATCATAAGCTTTGCTCATATCAACTTTTAAAGCCGCCAACCACCCCCCGTACCCTGACCCCTATTCAGAGCACGACTAGACTCGTAGGCAATCATTATATTGTCAATAATAGATCTACCCGGAATAAAAACACTCTGAGCAGTGGAAACAATGGAATCAAGCAAAACACGGAGACACATGGATAAGACTTTCCCTAAAATACGATATAACACATTGCATAACGATATAGGGCGGAAGTTAGACATTAATTGGGGATTTTTAATTTTTGGGATTAATGCAATATGGGTATCATTAACAGTAGCAGGCAAGCGACCAGTACTGAGAAAAGACTGACAAAAAGAGACTACCTCATCTCCCAAAATAGGCCAGTGAATTTGGAAAAAGGCGGGAGACAAACCATTAGGCCCCGGGGATTTATCAGGATGCATGGCAAAGACTGCAGCCCGAACCTCCTCATGAGAAAAGTCCGCCAACAAAATCTCATTCTGCTCCTTCGTCACTTTCTTCTCCAAACAGTCCAGGACCGGACCACCGCTTCCCTCCTCCGCCGTAAATAAACTATTAAAATAGCTCAAAACCACCGCCCCCATCCCCGATTCATCAACGACTAAATTTCCATCACCATCCCTCACCCCCCTAATAAAATTCCGTCTCCTACGCCCCTTAACCGAATTGTGAAAAAACTGACTATTCACGTCACCCCCTGTATACCACATCTCTTTCGCCCGTTGACACCACCCGTCACTTTGAACCTTGAGAAGTGCAAGATAACGTCGCTGCAGCACAATAAAATCATGGCCGGACCCCCCACCCTGCGCTGCCCGGAGTTTACCCATCTCCTGACGACACGAAATAATCTCCGCATCAATACCTTTAAACGTCCTCCTTCCCCACCTCCATGCTGCTTCATTACAGCAACTTAGACGATGCACAATACTACTACCAGACATCCCCTCCCACGTATCATTTACCTCCCTACGACATTCCTCATAATAACCCCATGCATTCTCATACCTCATCCTACGTCTACTTGCCCTTCTGCGTATATTAGCCAATTTTAATAAAAGTGGCATATGGTCAGAACAACTCCCCTCAACAGACCAAGCCTGGGCGTCCCCGAACAAATCCCGCCAATCTCCCGAGACCAGAATACGGTCTAGCTTCTCCTGAACCCATCTTTCTGTCCCCCTCCCCCTTTCCCAAGTGAACTGGAACCCTTCAAAGCCAAAATCCGTCAAACCACTCTCTCTCACCGCCTCCCGAAACCCTCTCAAGAGCCACTCAGGATGATGAACCCTCCCTAACTTTTCCCAACCCCATAATAAATCGTTAAAGTCTCCCATCAAAACCCAAGGAACATTATAAAGAGTAGATAAATACCTCAACAAATCCCAAGAATAATGTCTTCGGTACCTCTCCGGACTGCCGTAGTAACCAGTGAAACGCCATTTCGGAGCAGACCCCCCGGAAGACACTAACGAATCAATGTAGTGGTTTGAATAACCCACCACCTCCACATCCAAACCACCATTCCACATCAAAGCTAAACCCCCACTTCGCCCTTGAACACTCACAGAAAAAACAATTATCGTATTGTAATTTACCTCGCATTCTCTCCATACGGTCAGAATCGCTCAAAGTTTCACAAAGAAATAAAATGTCAGGTTTATGATGACGCACGAAACCTAACAGAACATGAACTGCCAAAGGGTTACCCAACCCCCGACAGTTCCAACTGAAGCAACTCATTGGGCCCGGTGGGCCTGGAAACCAGGACCCACCTCATCAGTAGCACCCACGTACTGACCATCAACCACCATCAAACTAGTCTCACCCTCACCAACTGCCTGGACCTCACCCTCAGAATCAACTCTCTTCCGTTTTTGTTCAACGACCACAACTCCCTCGCACTTAATTGCTGCATTCACTCCCTCTTTATCAACCCCAATAATGCGACGTAAATGAGCCTCATTATTGACCCCCCCATCATTTGAAACCCCAGTAACCCCCCTACCCAGTAATAAATGTTGTTTTAAAATCTCACAACTGGTAGCCGTTACGAAACCTTCAACGGGCGACTTTGGTTGAGAATCGACCGTCGACGGATCCATGACCAGCCACCTGTTCGTCGGAACCGGAGGCGGCTTCTTCCCACCAGCTGATTTTGTAGCCCCATACGGCTTCTCCCTCCCTACTACCGGCGTTGCAAACGCCACTGGACAAAACCTATCACTATGACCAATCACGCCACAATGAAAACAGAAAGATGGCAGCCTCTCGTAGCGAAAGTCTACCCAGAACCACTCCCCTCCTGGTTTCTTCATACGCATCCTGACACGTAAAGGCTTCAAAATATTGATACGAACTCGCACTCTCATAAACGTTTTCTTAGTTCCGTCAGAATTCCGAGGATCAACAGATTGGAACACACCAACCGAATCCCCCACCACCTTCGCCACCCTCTCAGACATGAAGCCAGTAGGTAAACTATGTACCTGTATCCAGAACGACGCCTCAGACAACTCCAACTCCGCCGGATCTTCACCTTGGTCAATCCGTCGCAAAACAACTAAATGCTGATCAAAGGTCCACGGACCATCCTCCAATACGCGATCGACATCCCCTTCATGGAAAAAGCGAAATAAAAACCTACCAGTGCCCAACTCAGTAATATGAACACCCTTCACCGGTTTCCATGCTTTCGCCATAACATCACGAAATATAACAAACTTTATATTCCGGTCGGTAACCACTTTCCCGACGAGGGTAAAGCGATAATCAACCGGCGGTTGCGGCTCTTCTTCCTCAACCTCCACAATCACTCCCTCATCCTCAGCATCCAACGTCAAAGCCTCACACGCCTGTGCTAAGCCACTCGAACCACCGCCCTCCATCGCAAAGCCACAGAAAAAAAGAGAAAACCTAGAAAACCCAAAAACCGAAACCCTAGTCGGAAAGAAGCACTCCACGAGAGAAAAAACGAGAGAGAGAAAAACCGTTTTTTTAGTAAGAGTTTGTGTTAAAAGAATTAACTAAATAAACTGAGCCTAAGTAAACTTGTCGACGCAACAACTTGTAAGCGTGTATTGTAGATATTCTTAAATAAATAAAATTTGACTTGGGACCCCAAAACCTAAGTATAAATATGTACATATGTTCATTGCTCCCTTCTCAAATGTTCATCACCAAAATCCCCAAATCAGAAGCCCTTATTTGATATCCATCTCTCGCCTCTCTGTCTCCCGCTTCCCTCTCTCTTCTCGACGAAGCAGTCCGGCGGCGTAGCGAGGGCGGTGCAAACCGGCGGCCCTTCTCTCCTTCTCCTCTGCCACTCTTTCTCGATCAGTACCGGCGGCGAGGATCTGGACGGTGGTAGCAGCCGAGGAAGCGAGCAGATCTGACCTCGTCTCTCTCGTGTTCGACGAGCAGCAGCGTCCCCCGACCCTCTTCTCTTCCCGACGCGAGGCAGCGGGACGACAGTAGCGGCGAGACAGTGAGCAGTGGTGGCCGGCGGTGGTGTGCGATTCCGGCAGTGAACCCTTGGACGAAGCAGAGAGAGGAACTAAGAATGGATTAAGATGGGTTTAGGCATTTTAATGAGGTAATTAGTTATTAATTAGCATTATTTATGGTGATTATGATGTTGATTAGTATAATGATTAGAGTTGTTGATGTTGGGTTATTGTTGATGATGAGGGTGCGAAGCAGAGAAAGATGGATTAGCAGTGAAGAAGATGGATTAAGGAGGCTTAATGATGGATTAAAAGGTAATTAAAGTCTTAATTATGGGATGATTACTTTAATGATGGTGGATTAGGGATTTTAAGAGAGTAATTATTAATTAAGTGTTGAATTATGATGAGTAGATGGTGATGGTGTTTCCTGCGTTACTAAAGCAAACATGAGGGAGAAGGATTAACGGTGGATTAACAAATGAGATTAGGATGATTGAAGAGGTAATGACTTTGCTTATGGTTTAATGACTTTGATTAGTGTTATTAATGGTGATTATAGTTTATTTAGTGATTCATTATTGATTATGTATTGATTAGTTGATGATATGAATAGGTAGACCAATGAATAGATTATATTACTGTTTAATAATGATTTTGGGTGATTATGATTGATAATTGAATTAATAGTGGATTAATGAAGATTATTATTAGTGATGCGATTATTGGCTATTAATTAATTAATGATGATTATTGATAATGGTGGATTATGGGTTGTTAATTGAAGACTGTAAATTAATTATGAATTTATGGCTATGTTGGTTAGTTGATAAGGAAGCTTAATGGGTTTATTATAAATATTTAATGGCTCCTGATGGATTTTATGAAGCTGTGATTGGTGAAAATGATGTCGAAGTTTGATGTTACTGTGGGTGAAGGTTTATATGGATAAAGTAAGGAATTAATTTAATAATAATGATTTAATGACGGTGGAATTGATTACAGTCATTAAGGATTAGTGATGCTAAGATTAATGATAGAGGTTAATGATTAATGGTTATGTTGATCTAACAATTATTGGATTAGTGATGATGATAATTGAAGGGTGTTGATGTTATGATGAAGTAGATATTATTGCATATAACTAATGACTTAAGTGAAAGCTATTAAAGTTAATAATGATTTTTGGATAATTATGGGTTATTATTGGAGGTATGAGGATTATTGTTGATGATAGAGAAAGGTGTTAGAATTATTGTTATTAAAGGAGGAAGATTAAAAGATTAGCCTAAGGAAGTGTCGGTGAGTTAAGATAATGGTTATGAGAGTACTATGATGGAATGGCTTAGCATGACTATCAATATTAATATTAATAGTTAATGAATAAAGATTGGTCGGTTCGCAGGTTTCCTATTGAAGTGGTTAGCTTGAGAGTTGATCCTGAGATCGGTTGTTAGAGCTTGAGTTCGAGGTAAGTTTCTATGTCCGTCAAAACTACCTTTCCCTATCAAATGTGCTATTTATCTTATTTGTTTCCTTAAACTATTTTGGAAATGTGTTTGGGTTTAAAAGTGTGATAAATAGCAAATGAGTATATTTCGGTGTCACCTTATGTTTTACAAAGTATGAATATGTGTATGGTTATATAGTGAGGACATTATGGTAAATTATTTGAGTATGAAACTATATGGCTTTTGGAAGGTGTAAACTATATTTATTGCGAGAGATATAAACTATATTATGATTGGAGGATAAATCCAACCCTATTTTGGAAATGTATATATTATATATATACTCTATCTTGTTTTGGGAAGTGTACTTGAATAGCCTACGAGCAATGGAAAATATCTATGAAAACTATTTCGAAAGAATATTACTATCTTGGAGGAATTATATAATAATGTACCTATTTTAGATAATATACTTATGTTATAATCTATATGGAGGTTATCTATATTTTTATTATTATTGGAGGTTACGAGAATCTTGGGCTGCGGTCCAGATTATTGTGAGCACTTAGGGCTGCGGTCTTACTTGCTATTGATATGAGAACCTAGGGTTGCGGTCTTATTGGTTATTGATTGGGTGGGTAACCTGGTAGTAAAAATCCTGGGTTACTAGGGCTAGTAACTACCTTTGAGGCTTGGAATCCCCGGGGTGTGTGCACTTAGGTTTCTAGTTCCTGTTTCCATTTATATTGTATGGGTGTGAAGGTTCGGTAGTGGAGGTAAGCTCCGTTCCTATCCTCCTATTGGTGATTTGAGTACCTCCATACTTATGTTTTACTTGTTGATTTAATTATAAGCTAAGAATTGTTGGATACCTCCACTTAAGCAATATTATGCTATTTTGATATTTGAGAATGAGACTTGAGTTATCTATGACTATAAATACATGTTGAGAAGGATATGGAGAAAAGCTATGTTTTGAAATGACTATATGATTGCGAATTCCTCCTTATATTTATATATTTTAACCTAGTTGGAAAGTGATTATTTGGAGAGCTATGCTTTTAAATGATATTGAGAAGTATTGAGAAATGCTATATTATGAATCCTCTATACTTATATTTATTTTGAAAATGAGTGAATAATTTACAAACTAGTTATACCGTTTTGTAAGAGTAAACCTTATTGTTTTGGGGACTATATTACCTTGTATTAATTCTAGTATTATCGTTGAGTAGTGTGTGTGAGGAAACTGCTTTGGGAAAATATCTATACTACGTACCTTTGTTGTGAGTCAAATTCTTCTACTGTATGGTTCCAAAACATATTTAAAAAGTATATCTAATTTCAAAAGTATATATGTATTTATTTTACGGGGCGGGGTAGAGCTTACTTAGCATTTTATGCTAATTCTGTTTGTTTGCATCTTCCAAATCTTATTATTTTTAGGACTTGTTGTGACTCGTTTTGAGAGCGCGGCGTAGAGCTAGATTGCCCTTGGAGTAAATTCTGAGATTAAATGATTTAGTTATAATCTAAATTCTTGCATTATAGTTGAATTGTAACTCGGTTAGTGAATTCTTGTAATTTGGTTTGTAGATAAAATTCCTTTTAGCCTGTGCGTTTGGGCTTAGTTGGTTGCCCAAGCGTGGCGTGACACCCCAAAGTTTAAGTTTAATTTCGCTTCCACAATATAGTTAGTAATAAAGAATTGTATATTAATGGTTTATTCCTGTATTAGAAATTGGGGGTGTTACACCTTCGACTAGAGAAGGCAACCAAACTGATTGCCTTCTCCTTCGTTGAAGAAGAAGGCAGACAAGTTGGTTTGCATTCTCTTTTGTCGGAGAAGGTGAGCGCAACCGGCATTGTCATAGTTTGATCGGAAGTTCACTGAAATCTGAGTGACTTGCAATTTCAACCGGTTTCTGGGCTTCAATGCTCCAAAATAGTATGTTTACGAGTTTAATTGTAATTTTTGAAAGTTTAAGAACCTAATTGACTTTTTGATGAAAGTTTAGGAGTCTATTTGATACTTTTCCAATTAATTTAAGTTAATATCAATTAACAAGTACTGAATACATTATATTATTTTATAATAATAATTTATTAATTATTATTCATAATAATTAAATATAAATAAAAGATATTTTTTTAATAAACACATTAAATATAAAGTAATATATATATTCGATTCGAAAAAGTTAGGTTTTATCTTAAATTTGGCTCGATCGAATTTCATTCAATTTAGAAATTTACAATGTAGTAAATGTTCATAACTACTAAGATTTCAATGTTCAAAAAATAACTAAAGTTTACAAATACTAATATTGCAAATTTACAATCTAAATTTTAAACATTAAACCTAACAAAATTAATATTAATTCAAAATTAAAAAAGAATAAGTAAAATCTACCAATTATATTTTTTATGTTAAAAAATTAGGGCTGCGGGCCTTAGCAGGTCAAGCCCGTTAGGCCCGAATTTTTGCGGGTTTATATTTCTTTAACCCTAACCCGCCCCATTACGGGGTGGGTGCGGGCCAGTCGACCCATTTTGACGGTACTACTTTCAGCCAATATTGCCTCCACTGAGGCTCAAACCTAACCCCTCCCATGTGGGGTACAATCGGGTGCCACTAGATCAAAAGGTCTTTGGTTAACCTTCCTTAGTTATTTAGTGCATATAATTAATTAATTATTTTCACTAATAATATGAATTTCAAAATCTAAAAATTAAGTCAACAATGCATATTTAAAACTTCTCAACCCAAATAAGTCCAAACAAGTCAACAATGCATATTTAAAAATTCAAAGTCCAAACATCACATAAAACTTAATCCAAATAATAACATAGCAATCTAAGTGTCTGAATTTTTTTGTTTTTTTTTTCTTTAAAAAGGATTTAGAAAATTGGAGATTTAGTAACTAGTATATATACTTGGGATAATTTTATAAAGGGAAAATCACCATTTTGATCCCTTAATTGTTTCTCAACTGTCAATGTAGTCCTTAGTTTTCAATTTCAACTAATTTGGTAATCAAATTAATTAAAATTTCGTCAATTAAACCCCGATGATCAAATTGATGAAATTTAAAAAATAGAAAAATCACCATTTTGGTCCCTCAGAATGGTTCAATTGATGAAATTTTAAACAATTCGAGGATCAAATTAGTTGAAATTGAAAATTAGGGATTATATTGACAATTGAAAAACAATTGAAGGACCAAAATAGTAATTTTCTCTTTTATAAATATAAAAACATTTAGGTATAATTGTGTGTGTGTATAAACCAAACGATTTTTTGTTCAGTTCGAAACGGTTTGATTCGAGTGAATCGAACTAAAATGTCCACTTCTTTAAAAAAAACTTATCTAAAAAATTTTTTACCAAATGTATATTAACTATTTGATCGATTAGATCAAAATGTTTGATCGATTAATTTAGAGTGAAAACTATTAATCATTCATGTATGAACAACCATGAAAATGATGGAAGTACGGTTTTTGAAAAAAAATTCTTCCATTTTAATTTGTTGGTTAAATTAAAACAGATAGCTCTAATATTAAATCTTCATTTTGTACGCATAATTAAGAGAATAAGGTGTATTGTCTTTTCATTTAGGAGTATTTGTATTTGTTAATTGTTTTAATTATGCTTGTTGGTGAAAATTTCTAAACATTTTTATTTTATGACCATGATATATATCAATTTGACGATAATACCCTTAGATTTAACACTTATTTAACAGAAATTTTAATGGAGGACTATTTGTGATAAAAAATGAGAGTCAGAGGACCATTTGTAATCGAATTAAAAGTCGAGAAGGAGTACTATCCCAATAATGAAAGAACCATTTGTGATATTAACTCTTATTTTTATTACATTCACTAGTAGAGTACTAAAGTACTGTATATCAGTTTTCAAAAAAAAAAAAAAAGTACTGTATATCTGAATATTTCTTATTTATAGTTATAACATTTTAACGATCTTCAGATTTAAGCTACCCGCCCCCGGTAATAGAAAGAGAAGTCATCGGAAAGTCTGGCTGGCTAGCTGTCGCCGACCTTAGGAGCATTTCGGCTGCTCTTGATCTTTGAGCATCGGAGTCGGAGAGACACAATAAGCAGTCTTGTCGGCGAGATTACTGAACCATTTTAAACCTAGTTTGTAGGACCCGTTCTACGCTTGCTTGCGTTGTACGATCCTAGAACGCCATGGCCCAATCGACCTCCCTTCTTTTACTGGGACTTGCAGGGAGAAGAAGCTTACGGAATCTCTACCTTGCCCGTACAAGAATCACTTCTCTGTCCTTCAACCACAACCACACTCAACAAAGACCATTATCGAATTCGCATTCAATAAACGGCGACGATCCAATCTTGCCCGTTCTGATAATCGGTGCCGGCCCAGTTGGGCTCTCTCTCTCTATACTCCTCACTAAATTGGGTACTTATCTTAAATCACCATTCTGACTGTCCCTTTGGAGCTTTGCAAAATTATGTGTATTCAATGCTCTTAGTTTTCTCTATTGTGTGAACCCAAATTCCATTTCTATTGGTTTTTGGTGTTTGGGTTTTTATTTTTTTTATAAAAAATTACATTGTTCGTTTCTCTGTTTAAGGTGTGAAATGTGCAGTCTTGGAGAAGAGCAAGGTCTTTTCTACCCACCCTCAAGCTCACTTTATTAACAATCGATCAATGGAGGTTGGTTTTTTGTTATGTGGAATGTGTTCTATTGAATATTCATGGGATAAATGGAACTTTTGTTTTGATGGTAGAATTTCTTGATAGGTGTTTCGCAAAATGGATGGCCTAGCAGAAGAGATTCTGAGTTCTCAACCACCAGTAGAGTTTTGGAGGAAGTTCATATACTGTACATCTCTCACGGGTCCTATTCTTGGCTCAGTTGATCATATGCAACCTGAAGGTAGAATATAGTACCGAACCACCTAATTTGCATTCGAATAACAAGCACAAATGCTGCAACTGGTGTGTTGATGTAATTTTCATTGAACTGATTTTTGTCACATAATCTATGAGTAACTTGGTGGAAGACAGTTCTTTTACATGCTTGCTTGAGAGACTGCAATTTGTTGTGCTAGTTTCATATACTTCTCTTTTATTCAGATTTCGATCATATTGTGAGCCCTGTCTCTGTTGCACACTTCTCACAGTACAAATTGACCAGATTGATGCTTAAGCAGCTAAAGGAACTTGATTTTCATATCAGGAACTATGAAGGGTTTGGCATGAATGATGGCTTTATTTCGGAGAAGCAGCTCCTTATGGGGCATGAGTGCACATCAATAAATCCTAGCAATCATTTTATTACTGTGACTGCATCTTTCCCAGGGGAAGGAAAGTCTTCAGAGAAAAGTATCCGGTGTCAGTTCCTTGTTGGTACAGATGGTGCTGCAAGTACAGTCAGAAAGCTTATGGGAATAAATATGAAAGGGGAAAAGAACTTACAAAAACTTATCAGTGTCCACTTTATGAGCCAAGAACTGGGGCAATATCTCATTAATGAGAGACCTGGGATGCTGTTTTTCATATTTAATGAAAAAGCTATAGGTGTTCTTGTAGCCCATAATCTTGAGCAGGGGGAATTTGTGTTGCAGGTATGTATCAAAATGGGATTGTTGTGATATTTGTAATTCTAATGTATAGAAGAAGGAAACTTACTGTACTTCTATTTGAAATTCATAGATACCGTTTTATCCACCTCAGCAAAGGCTTGAAGACTTCAGCTCTGAGGTATGCTTCTCTGCTTGCTGATTTGTTTTGTACACAGGACATATTAAAATAATCATACACAACATTTTATTTTTTTCTTTCAATATCTAGTTGCATTTTATGAAATTTTAAGGATACTTGGTTTATTATAAAATACTGCTGCAGATGCATAAAATAATTTACGATTTGGTTGGTAAAGAGCTTGCAGACATCAAAGTGATAGACATAAAGCCCTGGGTAATGCATGCTGAAGTTGCTGAGAAGTTTCTGTCCTGTGGCAACAGAATAATTCTTGCTGGAGACGCTGCACACCGTTTTCCTCCTGCTGGAGGTTTTGGTAGGCAACTGCTCTCATGTATCAGTTTGTCTTTTTTGGTTGGCCTGCCAAATTTTGTTTGGTACCATTTAGGTTGTGAAGGTTTTGGATTACTAAAATTAGCCTTATTTAATTTGGCTCAAATCATTATTGTTAAGATTCCTTTTTTCTGGACTGAATCAGCAGTAGGGCAGGTTCACATTTCCTTTCAGGCAGAGTGTAAAAACCATAATCTTAGAGAGATAATAGAAGAGACTTGAATCATTTGTGTCTATTATGTGGAGGGTAAATACACCAATGAACATAAACCAAAACCATACTCTCCCTATGGTGATGATGCTTGATCAATTTATATTTGTTTAAAGCTTTGTTTCGTGATATCCATATAAGCAACCACAATAGGATGCGGACTGATATATATATATATATATATATATATATATATATATATATATATATATATATATTGTCAATATGATGAAAGGGAGCCACTGTGAGATTCTTTCTACCATTTCAGGAATGAATACCGGTATTCAAGATGCTCATAATATTTCCTGGAAATTAGCTTTGGTTAGCAAGGGTATTGCTCCTGCATCATTTCTTTCCACTTATGAAGCAGAACGTAAACAGGTATTGCTTTTCTGACTTCTTAATTAGTTCTTTAAATTTCCCTCACCCTCCACCTTTGGACATGTGGTACCTTTCATTACCATTCTGCAATTTGATAGGTTTTTACTTCTGGTTTAGTGGTTTTCATATACTAATACTTGGAACTTTTAGATTGCAACTTTTAATACAATACTTAGTGTTCAAAACTTTAAAGCAGCAATGAGGGTTCCTGCTGCACTTGGTCTTGATCCAACTATTGCAAATGCAGGTAAAATGCATGATGCTTCATGTTTCATTTTAAATACATGTGAGCTAATGTACTCTGTAATATAGTCATGATAATGTATCAATATCCTTGCAGTGCATCAAGCTCTTAATAACACCGTTGGTTCCATTTTACCATCTGGAGTACAAAAGACTATTTTAGATGGAATTTTTAGCATAGGCCGTGCACAGCTTTCTGATATTGTTTTAAATCCGAATAATCCGCTTGGATCTGCTAGGCTTGCCAGACTAAGAGAAATATTTGAGGAAGGACAGAGCCTTCAGCTCCAGTTCCCAGCTGAGGATCTTGGTTTCAGGTAGTGCTATTGACACCTATATTGAATTGATTTTATGCATATCAAGTTGATCCAGTTAACAAATTTGTTTTATCTATTCACTCCAAATTCAAGCATCTTCTAAATTCTAATGCTTATAGTTCTTTATTTCAAGGCTAATTTTGTGGGTAACTGAATTTTCTGTTAATTTTTTTTTTTTAAAATTAAAAAAAAAAAAAAAAGCCTCCTCCACCACTGCCAAACATTGTTCATGTTCCAGCCATGCATTCAAAAATGAAAATTGCTTTCTCCCTAGTTTGATTGGAGGCTCAATGTTGACCACCAATGGGGAGTGATCAGAAGTTGCTTTAGATAAATGCTGCACATAAGTTTGCACTTCCTCCTCCCATTTTCCATTCACAAGGCATCTGTCCAGTTTTTTCCACACTGCCTGTCTCTCTTGCCTTCCATTCCACCATGTATATGTGTTTCCATAATAAGTTGTCTCCCTCAAATCAGCTCTATCAATACAGTGTTGAAAGGGTGCACTCTTAGTCATGTTATAAGCCAGCCCTCCTCTCTTCTCATCAGCTCTTAATATGCAATTAAAGTCTCCTACAACTCCCCAGGGTTCTGACCCTATTTGCCCTTCTGCTATCTCCTCCAACCTCTCCCATAGCTCCTGTCTTACTCTAGCATCACAGCTTGCATACACAAATGTTACATTCATTTCCTTTGCCATTTCAGCCTGTCCCATTTTTTTTTCCAGAATCTGCACCTCAGTATCTCTATCCCAGAAGATCCAGATCTTTCCATTTCCTTCACATCTTCCTCTCTCAAATCCCATTGCAAATGCATATTTTCCAATCTGTTGTTCTTCTCTGAAAGGCTCCAATAGACAGACCACTTTTGGTTTGTACTTCCTCACCAAGTTTTTGAGTCTATGAAGGGAGCCTTGGGAGCCCACCCCCCTCACATTCCAACACAATAGCTTCATCTTAACCTTGCAGGTGGAGGGCCCATCTCCTCCAACTGGGCAGAACCATGTGCTCCTCCCACTGGTTTAGTGGGGGTCACATTCATTTGCTTCATTGTCCTTTGCATGCCTTTCTCCATTTCCTGTTTTTTAATCTCTCCCTCCTCACTTTCTTCCCCCTCCTCACTTCCTACATCCCCACTCTCATCACTTTCCTCACTGAAAACAGACTCATCCCCTGAATAATCAGGGTCATCTTCCTCCCAATCACTCCCCTCATCATCCCCAGGATCAATATTAGCTTTGTGTGTTTTACCATTCTCATCTAAATCCCCCAATGCCTGAAAATTATTGCTCAACTCTATTGTTTTTCTCTTTCTTCTGTTTTCATATTCTTTTCTCCCCTCATTTTGTCTCAAATTATAGCGTCTCCCACCCATTCTCCCTCCTCTTACCTCATATCCTCCTCTGACATTATGTCCTCCCCTTCCACCATTCCCTCCTCCCCAATCACAGAACCCCCTTTCATTCATCCCCTCATTTCTTTTTTCAACCTTACTTTTTTTGTTTCTCTCTTGCTCTTTTCCATCTTGCTTTGCTTTTCCCTCTCCCTTATAACCTCCCAAATCTCCCCTCACTGTTTGTTTAGGATCTGGTTTCCCAGAATAGAACTTCCCTGGGACCTTAGCTTCGGCATTCTGCCACACATTATGTTTTAAGGGCAAGTTCTGCCCCTGATTCTTCTCCAACTCTTTGTCAACTGCCCCTGAATTTCTTGCTGCACCTGTGTTACCTGCATAAACAGAAAACAAACCTACCCTACAAGTATCCTCCCCATGCCCTTGCTTAAAACATTTCCCACAATACTGTGGTACCCTTTCATACACAATTTTCTGAATAATGTAACCTTTGTCTTCCATCCCTGGGGTTTCTGAGAATCCAATGTAGATCTCATTAACCCTAGGTTTTAGCAAATCAATTTCCACTTTGACTCTAGCATAGCTAGGTCTAGTGAAGTTCAATGTAGCTGCATCTGGAGCCAAAAACCTCCCCACTGGTTTACAAATCTGCTTAAGTGCTGCTACTGTGAAGCAGTTAACACTTAGCATTGGCAATTGTATCCAAACCGGAGCCAAACTGGACTCCTTCTCAGTGGAGAAGCCTAAGGTCCACCTAAACAGCATTGGCAATTTTCTGTTAATTTACTTCCTCTAATTTAGGTATCTCAAAGGAGCATTGGTGTCTGATGGTGATAATCTGTTGCATGAACCTGAAGCACCCACAGGACGAAGGAGGGACTTTGTGCCCTCAGCGGATCCGGGATCAAGGTTGCCACACATAAATGTTAGACCATTTTCAAATCCACCTAGCAAGGTATTGTTTTAACTTCTTAATAACGTCTTTTCTTTCATTCCTAAGGGAAAGCTTGTATTGGCATTTGGGAGGGGTGGTTTTAACTTTAGTAAATGCAAGATGTGGAAATTCAGGCTCTTGAAGTTTATAAAATTCTCACACGTTTACATTTAAATGGAGGTTATTTCATCTTTACATACTGTTGAATATTAGGAAACCTTTGTTGAATATTAGGAAACTCTTAGTAGGAGTGGTCTTAGCTTTCTATTCCTATTAAGGATCCTTATATAGATAGAAATAGAGAATACACAGAGAGACAATCTATTGTAATCTTTCATTATAATATATTCTTTTTGTTCTCTTTTTCTTTGGTTTCTCACATATTTTGCTTCCACCTAACTGGCGGGCGGTTGTTATTCTCCACCCGCCAGCCTTTCAATCCCTCAATTTCAACACATGCCTTATGGGATAAGATATTATGTGCAGGAAACATTTTCTACATTGGACCTTGTATCAGCAGAGAAGGTCGAGTTTCTTCTCATTATAGCACCAGTGGACTCATCCTACCATTTGGCTCTAGCGGCATTCCAGGTTGCTGAGGAATGTAAAGTTCCTTTAAAGGTATGCGTCATGTGGCCAGGAGAAACTATTGCGGGAGCCAACAGAAGCAAAGCTGCATTGTTACCTTGGGAGAATTTCGTAGACGTTTTGGAAGTTAAGAGACCACCAAATTCGTCGTCTTGGTGGGGTGTCTGCCAGATGACAGACAGGGGAGCCATTTTAGTGAGGCCCGACGAGCATATTGCTTGGCGCACAAAGTCGGAACTTGCTGGTGATGCCACAACTGAGATGAGAAAAGTTTTTCACACCATCCTTGGATCTCAATGCCAGATGATGACTCCCTAGTCCCTCCCAATTTTTTTTTTCTTCCAAGTAAATATCATAAATAGTTTTATTTTCTTATATTACCTTTCTAATTAAAGTTGAAAATGTTGTGTACTTTCTATTGGGCAATCAAAAGAGGAAAAATATGTAGTTTTCCTTAAATATGTGTCTACAAGAAATAAGACACCTATCTTGAGGGATTAGTGCATTGCCATTTTCTTTTTCCCTATAAATACTTGCAATCATTATAACAGTCCACCCTATAAGGTGGACTCCGTTCATATAAAACACATTTTTAAGTCTATCCCATTTTGCATTTATTGGTCAATTATTTTTTTTTTATTGTTTATTTTTTTCAGTAATTTTTAATTGTTTTAAATTTGATTTTTTTTTTGTGTTTAATAATACTTTAATGTAGTTTCTAAATATATAAATTTTATATACTAATATTAAAATTAGTATTATAAAAAATTAAATTAAAAAGGGATAAGGGTCAAATAGGCCCTCCAACTATATACTAAAGTGCAATTAGCTCCTCGAACTAAAAAAACATTCAATTGAACTCTTAACTTGTTTTTTTTGAATACAACTGACCCTATTACATTGTAGTATCTGTTCATACATACTTTTCTCAACCTATTGAAGCAAGTTAATTTCGAGATCTCCACCACTGAGACTCGAACTCATGACCTCCCATCTAAGGGTGGCCACTACATGCCAATTGAGCACAAGGTAACAATGCAAGCGAGGGGTTTTTGTTTTTGTTTTTTGTTTTGTTTTTTTTTTAAAGTACTTTTATTTTTAAAATTTTAAATAGTTATTTAATTTAATTTTATTAAAATAATATTTTTAATTCCAATACCTTTTTTTAGGCGTTTATGTCCGTGAAGATTTAATTAAATGGGTTTAAAGAGAGGCCGAGTTCTCGAATATGTTATTATGATCAAAAGGTCTCGAAAAAAATTTCTACAATTATATTTCAGTGTGATTGTGGTGGTATTTACTATTAAAAAAAATCTCATAAAAAGACACGTGGTCGTCAAATTATTATAGACTTGTAAGATTTTTGAAAACTTTTAACTTTTCGTTCAAGTAACCGAGAGGTAACTTCAACGACTCTTTAAGAATGCACAATGGAAATATATCTTAATTCTTTTTAAAGTTTGCACGTAGATTTGTTTTTGTAAAAATTATTAGGTTTGATCGTTATGATGATATGCAATAAAAATAGTAAGTAAATAGAGAGAGAGATTTATATAGTGGTTCAGCCAACTCAGCCTACTCCACTCTTCTCCTAGGAACTCCTAAAAAGGTTTTCCACTATATATCCCTTAGTACAAAGAGCACCACTCAAGCATTGAATACAGAGCCGGCCTTGAGTGTCTAGGTTTTTCAACTCAACCGACTTTACTCCGCCTCATTCTACTTTCACACGAGATAAGAATACGGCTTTCCTCGCAAAGCTCGGGTGCATAATTTTGACAGATATGAAGAGCCCCCTCTGGTCGAGGGTCATTAGAAATGAATACATGGGAGGTGCGTGTAATATTAATAAGATTACCATGAAGAAGGTACCTTCCAATGCATGGAAAGATATTGTTGCGGGGTGAATATGCTAAACAGAAGCATGAGGCATCTTACTAGGAATGGAAGAGATACCACCAACTTTTGGGAAGAATAGCGGATTGTTGAGACACACCCCTCAAAGCGATCGAAACGGAACGTATCGACAAGGAGGAAGTTCACGCAAACTTCCCTGGATGTGCCACAGGAAACAGAGAAATAAAATGGCTAAAATGGGAGAAGTAGAATATATTGTCTAACATCATCCAAAAATGCAAACAACTAATTAATAGAAGATGGCAAGTGAAGATTCGACACGTTTTCAGAACTCAGTAAAGGTCACTGGATTTTTCAGCATAATGAGGAAGAAAATGCAGAGAGCTTTTATTATATGAGAATGGAAAAGATATTACAGAGAGAAAATATGAAAGTGATAAAACTTTGCTCAGCTATAGCCTTTATATACAAGCTACCACAAAGTAACTGCTCTCAACAAACTACAAATAATGGAAAAGACTTTCTATTCCTTGTGCTCAGTTGTATGCTACATTTTATACTTTGATACCCCCTGTAAGCTAGAGCATATAGATTTTGGAGGCCCAGATTAGAAGTAAACTTGTCAAACTGAGAAAAAGGCAGTGGTTTAGTTAATCCATCAGCAATCTGATTTGCAGAAGAAATAGACAAGGGCTTAATAAGACCTTGTTGAACCTTTTGGTGAACGATATGACAATCGATTTCAATGTGTTTCGTTCTTTCATGAAACACAAAGTTTTCATCAATGGCTACAACTGAATTATAATCACAAAAAAACAATTGCATGCTTGTCAAGAATAACGTGCAAATTATTCAGCAAGTACCACAACTATTGTAGTTCGCACACTGTTAAGTCTATTATAGCCAAAGACCTATACTCAGTTTCAGATGAGGAATGAGAAACTGTAAGGTGCTTCTTTACTTTCTAGGAGATGAGAGACTTCCCAAGTAAAATATAAAAGCCTGAAATGGACTTTCTAGTCTCAGAACAGGCTGCCCAATCGGAGCTATTAAAATCTTGTAAATGTAGTTCTGAACTTGAGGGATAAAAGATGCATTTTTCCTGGTGCACCTTGTCTAGGTTTGCATTCTAGAAAATCACATTCTTGTAATTTATAAGATGTCCAACATATATTTTCTCTGGCAAAGGTTAAGCCCATAAGATGATCTAGCAACTTCTATTTCCAAAAAATAGCTAAGTTTGCCAAGATCTTTGATCTTGAAGGTGGAATCCAGAAACTGCTTCAAATCAGTTATCTACTCTAGTTCACTACCAGCCACAATAATATCATCTACATAGACAAGGAGGGCAAGGAAATATTTACCATTATCCTTAGTAAATAGATAAGGATCAACTTTAGCCTATGTGAAACCAATGTTTAATAAACTAGCAGTCAACTTGGCATTCCATTGTTTACTAGCTTGCTTAAGCCCATAGAGTGATCTTATCAACCTGCATACTTGCTTGGCTTGTCACTTTGAAACCCAGGAGGGAGGACCATTTATACCTCCTCATCTAACCATGAAGGAAGGTGAAAATGCGCTTAATTTCAATACTCCTAGATGCGCTTAGCCGTGTTCTTACGGAGTAAACCTATTTACTAAGTTCCGTAGGATCAGACTAATCAATTTGCATTTGAGAACAAAAGTGAACTATAGTTAAGATGGTTCAGTTCGTAGTTCAGTGTTCAAATTGCAAGGAATATTAAAGACATAAAAGCAGTAATGACTCAAAGGAATTTGTTAACCCAGTTCGGAATGTAGTTCCTATGTTTGGGGGGCATCACTCTGATTTGCCCAACTCCTCATTGAATCAATGTAAAAGATTGTACCGGCAATGTTTATTGACTGCACGCGGAGAACTCTCGAATATTCTTCAAATCACCATCCCTCGAGTTCTGCCTTGAAGAGTTGTCAAGATCTTGATCGCCTGATTTTCTTGTGCTAAGGCTCCCCCTCAACAGTAGCACACCACACTCCGCACTTTGATCAAAGTGAATACGTGCCCATATTCTCTTGCGAGACTTACAACTTAAATCAAAGGTAGACTTCGTCAAGTTTTCTTTTCAGCTCAATCAGCCTTAATTTGTGGATCAATCTTTGTAGTCTCAACCACCCATCTATGAAGATAATCTTTCTATTTAGTATTTATAACAGCTGTGTAACACCCCTAAATTTTCACGCTGAGATAGACAAGAAACTTAATGTAGAAGCTAGCAAATCTTAGAACCAAGATATATTTAAGCGGAAGCAATACTAATACTCAGAGGGTGTCACGCCACATCTAGGTAAATCAGCACCTAGATGCTAAGGCAAAATTCACAATCTAATCCATCAATCCTCAAAAGTAAACATAACTGCATAAGTCAATACATAACCAGAGTCTAAGGTGCGCAGGCCTGAAATGTCTAATCAAACCAACAAACCACTAAGCTACTCATAAGGCGAAGTAGATCTATTGCTAGCACTCTCACGGCTCAATCTACTCTATACTTGGAAAACAAGTAGAAATATTAGCAACGAAATAGATTTACACACGCTATAGAATATACACGCCAACGAAACTGTTCTTTATTTAAAAACCAGATGACTCAACAACAACAGGCTTAATGAATCACAAATTAAAGACACTTCCAAGTGAATCCAATACCAAGGAACGAATCCATAATACAATAGTTCTATAATAAGATACTTATCCAAGGCATAAGTTCAACAGTGACCCCAAACCATGGTACATAGGATAAAACCCAAACCACAATCACCAAACCATTACCACCAAACCATATTACCAATACCACACCACAGAGGCAAACAATGCCCAATCGCAGAGGCGTAAAAGCCCGTTACCATAGAGACACACGGTGCCCAACCACAGAGGCATAAAGCCCATTACCGCAGAGGCACAAAGCCCAACCACACAGAGGCATACTGTGACACCCCTAAATTTTCACGCTGAGATAGGCAAATACTTAATATAAAAGCTAGTAAATCTCAGAACCAAGACAGAATAAAGCGGAAGCAATACTAATACTCAAAGGGTGTCATGCCACATATAGGTAAGTCAACACCTAGATGCTAAGGCCAAAATCCACAATCTAATCCATCAAAAGTAAACATAACTGTATAAGTCAATACATAATCAGAGTCTAAGGCGCGTAGGCCTGAAATGTCTAAACCAACCAAACAGATCACTAGACTAGGCATAGGGCGAAGTAGATCTATTTTTAGCGCTCTCACGGCTCATTCTACTCCATACCTGAAAAACAGATAGAAATATTAGCAAAGAAATGCTAAGCAATCCACCACTCACACTCGTGAGAAATACATAGTATAGCATAGGTTGTAAATAGGTTTTACATACGCATATAGAATATATGCACCAACGAAACTATTCCTTATTTAAAACCTGATGACTCAACAACAACAGGCTGAATGAATCATAAACCAATGACACTTCAAACGAATCCACGAACAAAGGATAAAACCACAATACAACAGTTCTATAATTAGATACTCAACCAAAGCACAACCCCAACTAAATAACTCAAGTGAAACCAACCAATCACAACCTCACATCACTCCTTAGAGTGATTCCAAACCAAGGTACATAGGATAAGATCCACACAACAACCACCAAACCATAATACCAAACCATCACACCAATGTCACCACACAAAGGCATAAAGCCCGACCATAGAGGCATAAAGCCCAACCACAGAGGCATAAAGCCCATTACCACAGAGGCATAACGCCCAACCACAGAGGCTTAAAAGCCCATTACCACAGAGGCACGAAGACCATTACCACATAAACACAAAACCCATACAATTCCTCTCATAACAACAAATATAAGTCGAGTCATATCTCAATTAACCACCTCCCAAAGAGTACACAAGAATCAAGAAGCCAAAGAATTACTCACAAGGACTCAAGGTCTCAAGACACCAAACTCATACTCATTCCCAACGAAATACTCATAACAACAGTACTCAGATTCAGAACATGGACATAGGACATGCTTAGAACAATACCCAAAGAATCAAAAAACAATACTCCACCAATAATCCAATATAATTGACCAAGTGTCATGAATCAATACTCAATAGGCAAGGTAATATACTCAACAACACATTCAGAATATATTCCAGAATCAAAGGTGGAACAACAGAGTCAATAGACCACAAAACAATCACTGGTACAGAACCAAGAAATGAACTGAAGGAACAACCTGGCGGAACACACTGGACCGCCACAACTGACGGAACACCTCGGCGGAACGCCGTGGTCCGCCGTTTCCTTTCGTGAGAAAGAACGGGGCCACCCAGCGGAATCCCTCCTTCCGTCAACATATACCACCAGTACACTTGCGGATCACCCAGGCACGAGACACTTCATCACTGATCCGAAAGCTCCTACTTGGCGTGCGTTAGCTCTTTCTAGATGCGTCAGCATCTGCTCTTGCCGTTCCCTCACCGCCGAGGGTCTTCGAGTCTTTAGTCCTCTAGCTCCAATCGTTTTCTTCGTCTCGCATCGAACTTCAGCTGCACGAAATTTATCCTTCAAGTCTTGAAGTTGATGAAGACCTTGTAGACGATGCTACGCGCACGAAGACGTCAATGCCAGGGAACGTAGACTACTACCGATGACTTCAAGCTACGAGTAGATTAGTCTTCTTCATTGAGTCGCCCAATATTCTGATTATCTAGACGCCCACGATGCTACCCATCGTTTCACATCAATAGACACCCAACTTCTTATTCTTAGTCTAAATCTAAATCAGGCTCTTTAGCAAATCCAAAATGAAGCAACTTATTTAATATCGATTAAGAACTTACCGCGAAGACGCACGCCCACAAGGTACAATAGCCACAAGGCAAACTACAAACAACAAGATAGTAAAGCACAAATAATTCAAGCAATTAAAGCGCATCCTCACCGCGAGTCCTATCATTCGCAGGTTGCAGGCCTGGAGTGGTGCCGTCGTCGTCCTAGCAGTTGTCGCAGGTTGACGTCGTTAGTGGCAGGTCTTGCAGCCACGGAAGTACAGTACTATTGCAGTAGCAGATAAGAGTAATTTCTCATTAGCATATAATTGAGCTGGAGTTTGAGCAGTCATCGGAGTGTATGGATGGTTGTTTGGAGGAGGCTGTGTTCATCGCAGATGGCGGATATCACCTCAACTCACCAAAAATCAATAATAGAAATCATACATACCCTAAACAAATATATACATATGAATCAAAGCAGAGATGGAGAATAGTTTGTTTCTATCAATGGACACTTTCTAAAACCTTGAAATTGGTTGACATCAAAACATAGATAAAAAACAGGCCTTTTAGGGTTTATCAATAACAGCTTGACATTACTGGAAGAAGTGAATTTGGTTCGTCTAAAAAACGCTCTACTGACTGCTTTTGAGTTTCCAGTCTTCCCTCAAAAAATGCGCCACCTCACTTCTTCCTCCCCAAATTCACACCAAATACCACCAAATTAGTAGTCATTTGTCTATTCTCTAGCTCTCTCAAAATCCCTTCTGTCAAATCTTTACACAAAAAGAGAAACAGGCAAGTTCCATGTTCTTGCTTGTTTATTTATTTATATTATCACCAATCTTCTATTCATGTGATATCAGGATTTACATTGCCACCAAATATACACAGTGAATGCCACCCTATTCAAAACATCATATTAAAGAGGGTTTACGTTGCCATCAAATATACCCAAACAAATGCAGCCCTATTGAAAACATCATATTAAAGCAAATCATTATTGTAGCATTGTGCAGAATGACAAATGAGACAACAATACAAGGTAGAGAATTGAGAGTTGTGTGTGTGTCATCATCCTATCAAGTCTAAAGTGCTATAGTAAGCTAAAAAACCATTAAGAACAAATATATATACACACAACACATTCAATTGTATATTAATCTACAAGAAAAACATTCTCTAACAAGATAGCAGAACATGAAGCAATTATGCTTTGACAACGAGAATATAAAGAGAGAAGAAGTAAGAACCTGAAGGTGGACTTGAAGAGATAGATGGAGTAACAGAGTAAATTTTAGAGAAGAAAATAAATAAAATTTCACAATTATTCTGTGGTGAGTGCCTGCCTCTACTTTACATGAAGTGCTTAAATAGCAAAATATCTGATGATGTATAAATGGGAGTGAAAGTATGGGTGTGAATTGTCGTTCCGCTGAGGATTGGGGTTATGACACGTAACATTCATCAACATACGAGGGCTGGTGCTTTGCCATTTTGAATATGTCGAACTCGATCTTGTTCTCAGCCACTTCCATCACGAGTTTTCCTCTCCTCACGTCAATTAGAGCTCCAGCAGTAGCTAGAAAAGGTCTACCAAGTATAATAGGAACCTTGGCATCCTCCTCTATATCAAGCACAACGAAATCCCCCGGTATAAAATACTGATCAATCATGACCGGGACATCCTCAAGAATCCCCACTGGCCGCTTAATGGAACGATCCGCCATCTGTAAGGTCATGGAAGTAGGCTTTGGTGTGCCCAGATTGAGCCTCTTGCATAGAGAATATGGCATAAGGCTAACACTGGCACCCAAATCACACAGGGCACCACCGACTACAAAACCACCAATGATGCAAGGAATGGCAAAACTACCTGGATCTTTCAGTTTAGGAGGCAGTTTATGTTGAAGAACTGCACAGGTCAATGCTCCCTCTCTCAGATCCACCACCGCACTCTTCTCGGGCTTTTTCTTATTGCCTAAGATATTCTTCAGAAACTTCTTGTACGATGGAATCTGAGTCACTGCTTCAACAAAAGGCATGGATATCTCCAACTTATCTAGCATCTTATGGAACTTGCTCTCTCTATCGGACTCCTTTGATCTCCACAACCTCTATGGATATGGTAACAGGTTGCAAGGTACAAATGAGTCACCTGCCTTCTTGTTCCTCCCAGGCTTCTTGCTAGGGACACTCTCATCCTGCTCAGGAGCTTTCCCCTCAACACTATCTCTCTGCACCAGAGACTCCTCCTCACTCTCATCAGGAACATCCTCAACCTGAATGCCCTCATCCTTCTTATCAGCTTTCCCAAGCACTGGATCATTCGAAGGAAAAGGGAGATCCTTCAAAGCTAATCCGCTTCTAGTGGTGATTGCATTCACTTGGTGCCTTGGATTCTCTGTGCTTGTTGGCAGTCTACCATTCGAGGATGAGGCTCGATTAGGTAACTGATTACTACCTCCTTGCTGTTGAGCCGTGAGGCTCTCTATCAATGCTTGTTGAGACTCTATGGTTGCCTGTAACTTGTTCATCTGAGTCGTCTGAGCCATCACGTGGTTCATGAGAGTCTGCATATCAACATCTTGAGATGGTCTAGAGAAACCTTGACCCTGAGTGTTCCCGAAATTCTGATTCCCTTGCTGGAACTGCCCTTGGTTTGGATTCTGATTATTTCTCCACTGAGTTCCTTGATTGCCACCTCTGTTCCCTTGATTACCTTGAAAACTTGGTGGATGACTCCTCACTTGATTTCCCTAATTGTTCCAAGAGGGAACAAACTGATTTCTCCCTTGCTACTGATAGTAGACCTGGCAATTATCGACACGACCCGTTAACACGACACGAAACCGGACACGAAAATAACGGGTTAGTGTTTAGCCTTAACATGTCCCGGGTCGTTAACGGGTTGACCCGTTAAGAACCCGTTATGTTTTCGCGTCTTAACAGGTCAACCTGTTAAACCTATTAAGAACCCGTTTAACCCGTTAATATTATCGTGTTAACCCGTTTACACGAACCCGTTTATACAGACACGTTTAGAACCCGCTAAGAACCATTGTCATTTAGGTAAGAACCATTGTCTTTACAAAATATATCATGAACATGATTAAGAATGAATTTACTACATTAGGCCAATATCATACACCAATTATTGATGTTCGACAATATGAAATTTGAATGTTTATTGTGTTCAATTTTATTCTAAAAACTAGTATTTACTTGTTTAATTATGATTTTTGGATGTTATTTTATAATTTTATGAATGTTATAAATTGAATATTTTTTTAGTTTGTTTGATGGATTGGATTGTATGTTTTATTTCTTTTTTATATAATTTAACTTTAAATTTTAGTTTTTAATATATAAATAGATAAATAGATTTAGCGGGTTTAAACGGGTTTTGTGTCATATCGTGTCGACACGATCCGAAACCCGTTAACAAAACGTGTCTATCGTGTCAACCCGTTTAACCCGTTAACAATTCGTGTTCGTGTACGTGTTACAATTGTGAACCCGTTAACCTTAACGTGTCGTGTTCGTGTTTAGCCTTATCGTGTTCGTGTCGTTATCGTGTCGACCCGTTAACGAACCCGTATACACGAATTGCCAGGTCTAACTGATAGTTCCCATAACCTTGCCCCTGGCCCTGTGGTCTAGAATAACCAATGAGATCAACTTGCTCCACATTAGGCTGAGGGACGTGGCTACCAGAGTCTAACAGATAACATGTCTGAGAGGCATGATTGCCACCACAAATTGCACAACAGGCTGCAAGAGGCACCTATGGCACAGAATAAGGATTTGTAACATAAGAACTCTGTGGTCCTAGTGGAGGTTGAGCAACAGCCTTGACACTCTGAGTAGGAGCCTGTACTATCTGCTTTAGCATGCGCTGTATGGAATCCAGCTGAGCCTGCATTGCCATCTTTTCTTCAACTTCAAACATCCCAGCTGGCTTCTCTTTCTTGGGTATATCATCCCCCTCAGTGTACCAGTAAGTGTTGTTAGAGGTGATCCTCTCAATCAACTGCTCTCCCGCCTCTGGGCCCATATCAATAAAAATACTCCCAAAGGATGAGGTATCTAGAATAACCTTCGACCGATTAGTCAACCCCTCATAGAATGATGAAATAAAATCACCTGAAGTCATCAAATTCTTCGGGCACTGCCTCCTCAACTCCTTAAACCGCTTCCAAGCTTAAGGAAGATCTTCATTGCCAAACTGCTGGAAATTCTGAATCTGTTTCTTTAGCTTGGCAGCCTTGGAAGGAGGACAGTACTCTTGCATGAAAGCTTTGTAGAGCTGCTCCCAGGTAATAAAATAGTTGGCTGAAAAGGAATTCAACCAACTCAGTGCTTGATCTCTCAAGGAAAAGGGGATCAGTCTTAGCTTGATGGCATCACTAGGAATGCCATTCATCTTGACGGTCTGGCAGATTCGGTCAAAGTGCACAACATGGGCTTTCGGGTCCTCAACCCGAGCTCCTCCAAACTGATTATTCTGAACCATATGAATGAGAACAGTCTTCAACTCAAAATTATTTGCCTCAACTCCTGGATACACAATACAATCCTCTTCACTGAACTCAGGAGCTAAGTGAGCTGCCATGGGATTTGCCTGTGGGAACTGCTGGGCAAACTGCTGGACCAAATTGGGATTCATTTAATGGAGAAGATTTTGCATCCCAAACCCATAGCCTTGCGGCTGATATGCAGGCTACTGCTGTACGAAAGGAGCTCCCAATCCTCCCCAACATAGACATTCGGGTTTGGATCGACCCTGAAGTTCTGTGCCTGATTCTGAACAATTAGCACTGGAGGATCGGCACGAACTCCAGGGTTGTCCCCAGCTACCTCTCTCTGTCTTGGGTGCTGTTGTGTGTTGACACCAGTATGGGCTGGCTGCCCAGTATTGCTACTATCTCCGATCTCCATGTCTACTTCGAAGTTCTGAAACTCTCGAAGCCAATCACGTAACGCCTTCTTCTCCCTCCTTAACTTCCTCTTAAGATTTGGATCGTAGGGATGAAGATTCGTGCTCCCTTTCGATCTAGTGTGCATAAGAGGAAAGAAACCTAATGTCAAACACAACCACAAACACTATTGGAAGAAATTGGTTACGGGTTAGTGCAAATATACTTTTTTTTTTCATTTTTTTTTGAATACTGAATAAAATAAAACTTGATCTCCTAAAATTCACTAACTCTAATGCTAGCAAGAAATTAATCACACAATTAAAACCAAATAAACCAATCCCCAGCAACGGCGCCAAAATGTGATGATGTATAAATAGGAGTGAAAATATGGGTGTGAATTGTCGTTCCGTTGAGGATTGAGGCTATGTCACGTAATTGTATGAATTAAGAGTACTAGGCACTAGAGTATGTGAATCAACTAGAATCCAAGCAACTAATGTGACACCCCAACCTCACACAGGCTGAGATAGATAAAACTTAACACAACAGTTGCCTATCTCAACCAACAAACATAACATAGCGGAAGCGAATTTAAAACTTAAGGGCGTCATGCCACATCTAGGTAGAAAACACAGCCTAGATGCACAGGCTAACCATAAGAACGAACTAAGCTGTCATATATAGAAAGAAATAAAATCCTCAAGTCATAATCCACAGTACTCAAATCACTAGTCAAGAGTATAATAATATCTCAAAGGCACACAGGCCCAAAACCAATGTCTAAACATCATAAAACTAGTCTAAGCGTCCTCATAGATAAGCTCTAACGCGCTCGCGCTCAGACTACTCCATACCTGGAAAACACGCAAAGAACCATTAGCAAAAGAATGCTAAGCAACCACCATTCACACCCGCAAGGAGATATAGATATACATAAGCTTGTAAATAGGTTTACACACCCATATAGAATATAAACGCCAACAAACTGTTCAATAGTTCAAAACAGATACTCAACAACAATAAGCTGAACGAATCATAAACCAAGACTCATCCAAACAAAGCCAATATCCAACAACGAAAGCATAAGACAACAACGAACCATAACCAAGATACCAACCGAACACAATCATAAGAAACAACCAACCATAACTGAGAACAACGAAATAACAACCGAATGCACAAGGACTCACAAACCAAAGAACCGAGAAGGAACTCTCAAGACCAACCACCCAGATCCTCACACCAACCGTCATACCGAACCCAACCCCAATCAGAAGCCAGGAACACAGGGGTAAAAACCCAATCACAGGGACCGAAGTCCAATCACAGGGGTAATCAACCCAATCACAGGGGTAATGAACCCAATCACGGGGTAATGAACCCAATCACAGGGGTAATGAACCCAATCACAGGGACCTAAGTCCAATCACAGGGGTAATCAACCCAATCACGGGGGTAATGAACCCAATCACAGGGGTAATGAACCCAAATACAACCAATAGTAGCACAACGAGCTCACCCAACAAATTCCAACGATACCAACAAACCACCATCACATACTCATACTCCAACCTCAACCCAAAACAACCAAACAAAGTGTTCATCTCAACTATGAACACAAGCCAACTCCCAGGTAATGAATTCAAAGGATTAATAGACCAAGAGTACAAAAAGGGAAACCAAGGACATGAATCAATACTCCAAGATATGGTATAAATACCCAACAAATGACATGAATAAATACTCCAAAGACATGGTAAAATACCCAACAAAACAATCCAACAATAATCAGAAACAAAGAAGAAACAACAGACAACAATAACAGAGAACAACTCACTAGAATCAGATTTTCAGGAGCCATGCGGAACCCACCAACGGACCACAGACCTCCGCCTGGCCTTGCGGAACTCCCCGGCGGATTACATTATGCCGCTGGGGACCTCCGCAAGGTCATCTCCACTCCCAGAATCCAGAATCCCAAAGCAGACACGAATGAAATCATTTCCAGAGAGCAAATCAGACCAAATTACACCAACATTGCATCAAATTAGAGGCCAAAAACATGGAAATCCAAACCATCAATGATCATACAACACTAGGCAAAAGATCAAGATGAAATCCAACAAATAGATCCAACAAAATAGCTACAAGAATTAAATATATTCAAGACTAGTAAGTTGGGCTAATGAATTCATCCCTTACAATTAAATATATGAATTAGAATAAGGAAGCCCATAAGATGTCTTAAGAACATTATATTAATATATGATCAAGAAATTGGGCTTGTAGGAATATTTAATTACAAGAATTGTAAGGATCCAAATTTAATAAAATCCCTTACAAGACTAAATTCAATCAATTGGGCTCTTGATTAGAATAATTAAATTAGGCTCAAGAATATATATATATATATATATATATATATATATATATATGTATATATATACATATATATTAAATTGAAAGAATTAGCCCAATTAAAATAATTAAATTGCCCAAGGAATTAATTAACGATCGAAAGGCTTGAACGAATTTACGAGGTGTTACACTCTACCCCCCTTAAAAGGAGCTTCGCCCCCGAAGCTCAAAGCTCACGGGAACTTGAAACGAAACGATTCAAAGGAAACGAAGATTTCAACGAAAGATTAAAGAGAACGATTGCTCAACTAGTCCTAAACTCAAGAACATACTAACATGCAACTAACTCATAACTTACCCAACCCAACTAGCATGCAAGAACATAAACTAACAACTCACCTAGACTACAGGGTTTCTACTACGGAGCTAACACTAACGAGAAAACTATCAACTAACCTGGTTGGCCTCCCTGAGAAGAACTGCCTGGACCGTGGTGTGGATAAGGGTATGGATAAGGATAAGGCTGCTGATAAGGCTGCAGATACTCCGGTGGAACCTCAATGCCAAGCTTGGCCTCGATGAAGCCCAAGCGCTGAAAGCCACGATCCACTCTCAAATCCAGCGAATCGAACCTTGCCTCAACCATACGCTGCATCTCCTGTAGCTGTCGGAGTACGGGGCCAACTGGTGGCGTACGAGCTAAGGGATCGTGCTGCTCCTTCCTCCGGTGCTCTCGGTCAGCCTCACCCACGGGTTCTTCTTCTTCAGCTTCCTCCTCAGACTCGTCATCCTCCTCGTCACCACCTGCCTGCTCAGCCTGCTGAGGCGCGACTAATCCTCGCAACCTCTTGTGTGGAATGTGATAGCGCTCAATCAGCTCCCTGCTCTCGGCGGCTGGCATCCTACTCAGCTCGTGATCAGTGATATACTCATTCCCTTTTACCTGAAACAACCCAGAAAACTGTAGACTCGGCGCATTGAACGTGCTGTGAACCGGCTGCCTGGCCAACTCCCCGGTCACATTGACCCTCCTCTTCTGGAATATCCAACTCAGAACCATCCCATAAGGCCGGTTGCGCCTCTTAACTGTCTTGCAGAAATCCATATGTAAGATCATCAGAGTAGGCAAATCAAACTTCACCCGATGCTTCAGGAAGTACGCAAAAGCACACTCGATGGCCGTAACCTCCCGGCTGTTGTTCCGATTGGGCAACAAACTTTCCCCAACCAACAAAGTCAGAATCCTCTGCTCACCCGTCAGATTATGCTTATCGGGGCGAGTGTCTAAAGCAATATCCTCATTCTGCCCCAACATGTACCTCAAGTAGTCACGGAACCCCACATCCTGAGTCTCGACCCAAGCACTACGCTCATACTCGCTAACACCTCCTAACGGTAGATTGAGCAACTTAGCCAACTTGGGCGGGTCAAACGAAATTCTTACGCCCTTCACTATCGAAGTGAGCACGGGCACTTGATTGACAATCTTAACTTTCATGTTCTGATAGAATTGATTGACCAAATTGGGATAAACCACATTCTCAATTCGCAGAAATAAATCCAACAGACCCTGATAATTCAACATATTTACTATTTCAGGTGAAGAGTGTAGCGGGTCAAGAGCTTTACCATCAATTATGGAATAACGGATGTTGCTCGGGCCTTCCCCTTCACCGGGTTGATTTCTTCTAGCCATTGTTGTTGATATTGGGTGTTGAACTTGGTGTTGCTGGTGGAAGGAAAACGGTGTCGTCGCTGTCGCGGACCTTGGCGGACAACTTCGCGTGACTTGCGCTGTTGACGGATGAAGCTCGCGGACGCTGTTGACGGTTGCGTGTAGTCTGGGCGTTGGTGACGGAGTGGGACTGCGGACTGGAGCGCTCCTTTGCTCTCTGGCTGCTACGACGAACGAAAAAGGAAGCGGAGAAGAAAGACGGGGGATTCGGGTTATAACTCGCTCAAAATGGGTAATGACGCATGTGCCCCTTGGCCGTGCGGACCACGCTCGCGGAGGGCTTCGTACCGTTACGCTGCTACGTTCTTCTTGGCGGAGCTACCTCACGGATGACTCTCTTTCGCTGCTCCCTTCCGCACACACTCACGGGCTCCTACGGCGCAGGGCCTTGCTCCGTTATTCTCGTCCGCAATGCTACATTATCGAGCCCCCAGAAGGCCAAAAATCAGATCTTTCGGCTTAAAACCAACGAGTCAGTACAGTCCAATGGTTTGGCTACTTCTCCTCTTGGCGCTTGGCGCGGGTTTGAACCCCTGCGTGCACATTCTTCGGCTGATCACATAATCCTTCTCTTTTTCCTTCCTTTCTCTTTTGACTTGACTCCACGAACTTCCACTACTACAGAAAACACATTTAACGTCGCCTAAACAACGTCGGTTTTTTAAAAAACTGACGTCAAAAAGATACGACGTCGGTTGTAGTACATAACCGACGTCATTAAGTTTACGAAAATAAAACGACGTCGGTTGGGTAACCAAACCGACGTCGTATTATTTTTATTTTTTTTTAAAATAAATTACGGCGTCGGTTATGGGCATAACCGACGCCGAAAGTAAAATAAAAAAATGACGACGTCGGTTCGTGGGTGAACCGACGTCGTATAATTATTATTACTTTTTATTAATCTAAAAATTAATAAGGTTTTCAGATTAAAAAAAAAAAAGAAATAAATATGCTACGGCGTCGGTTGTGACCAAAACCGACGCCGTAGGGTTTAATATAAAAGCCCACCAGATCTGCGCGAACAGCAGATCTGGACTTCACAACAAATTATTTCCGCCTCCTTCTCCCACAGCGAACAACAGATCGGCCCTCGGCCCTTTGGACTCCGCCACCGCCACCGCCACGGCGCTCCACCGCCACCGCCCTCGGCCCTCGGCCCTCCACCGCGACGGCTCATCCACCGCACCGCACACAGCGTGCCGCCACCGCACAGAGCGTGCTGCCACCGCCACCGCCACCGCACCGCACACCGCCGCTGCCAGCCCGCGCCGCCACCGTTGCTCCACCTCACACCGCCGCTGCCAGCCCGCGCCGCCACCCTTCCTCCACCGCACACCGCCGCTGCCAGCCCGAAGGTAAGCTTCGGTTATTATATTTTTTTTAATTTTTCTTTTAATTTCGAATTAGGGCTTGTTATATATTTTAGAAATATTTTTTTTTTTAATTTCGAATTTAGAAATTGTTATATATTTTAGGAATAATAATGCATATTGGGGCTTATAAATTAATAATTTCCAATTTTAAGAAATTATTGTCTAGTTTAGGAATTATTTATAGTATATTTCGAATTTTAGAAATTATATTGTATTTTAGGGCTTATAAATTAATAATTTTGAATTTTATGAAATTATTGTGTATTTTAGGCTTTATAAATTAATAATTTTGAATTTTAAGAAATTGTTGTGTACTTTAGAAATTATTTATAATATATTTCGAATTTTAAGAATTATAATGTATTTTAGGGCTTAAAAATTAATAATTATGAATTTTAAGAAATTTTGGTGTACTTTAGGAATTATTTATAATATATTTGAAATTTTAGAAATTATAATATATTTTAGGGCTTATAAATTAATAATTTCGAAATTTATGAAATGAATGTGAATATACTTTGATATACTACACACCACATCTTTGGCCATGTTTGGTGAAAAAAACATTATTGTCCAATCCAAGGTTGAAAGAAACTAAACAAGAAGAGTTCAACAACTGGTAAAGGCTATGGAGGATCGGAATTTTCTGTAAATTTATTGGGTATTATTAATTAATGTATTCCAACCTCCAAAGTATATATTAAACATGGGTGTATAGAATTGGGTGTGAATTATATTTATGAATTATATTTAATGGTTGCTTGGGGTTAGGTTTTGGACTTAATTTGCACAGGAAATTGGTTCGTTCATCAATGTTTAAATTAATAATGTTTATTGTATTTTAGTATTTTAATAAATTGTAAATTATTTTGAGATTGTTTAGAATAGTATTGTTATAAAATAATATCAATTTAATATATTAATTTATTAATTTACAAATAATACTTGTAGGTAATTAGTTAGATTCGGGCTTTGTTTACAGACGTGGATAACTCTGTGGTGAGGTAAGATTTTTATTTATGCTTTGGCTTTATATATTGCATCCGGTGGTTAGCCACACCGTGGTCTATGTTTATTTATGCTTTGGCTTTATATATTGCATCCAGTGATTAGCCACACCGTGGTCTATGTTTATTTATGCTTTGGCTTTATGTATTGCATCCGGTGATTAGCCACACCGTGGTCTATGTTTATTTATGCTTTGGCTTTATATATTGCATCCGGTGATTAGCCACACCGTGGTCTATGTTTATTTATGCTTTGTTTGTTATTATTATAGAATTTGTTGAATTAGTGATAACTTAAGTTTAATTAGGATTAATATTCTTTTAGATTGGCTTGTGATGGATAAAAGTTGGATGAATGCTTCTCGAATTAGTCAAGAATACGATGGTGGAGTTAAAAATTTTATTAACTTTGCAAAGAATAACCTTCCGGGTAGTAATGAAAGGCTACTTTGTCCTTGTAAGAAGTGTTGTAATCAGAAAAGGTTATGTGTGAAAGACGTATATGATGATCTAATCTGTCATGGGATTAATCCATCTTATACAAAATGGATGTAGCATGGTGAAAGCAATGTGGCTACAACATCTAACATGTATGTTGACAACGAAGCAAATGAAGATGATGAGTCTGAAGATCAATTAGAGGAAATGTTTCGCGATGTTGGAGAGGAGTTCGCTGATCGGGCAAACGAGTTGGATGAATTAATGAAGGATTCAAAATTACCCTTATGGCCGGGTTGTAGTAAATATAACCGATTATCTGCTGTACTAAAATTATTCAACTTGAAAGCTGGGAATGGGTGGAGTGACAAGAGTTTTACTGCGTTACTTGAGATATTAAAGGGAATGCTTCCAGATGATAATGAACTTCCGAAGAGTACATATGATGCCAAGAAGATTTTGTGTCCCATGGGTATGGGATATAAGAAGATACATGTTTGCCCTAATGATTGCATATTGTTTAGGAATGATTACAAGGATTTGCATGCATGTCCAATATGTGGGGCATCTCGTTTCAAAACAAGAGAGAATGATGTTGGGAAAGTAAGTTTGAAAAGTCCACTAACTAAAGTTATGTGGTATCTTCCAGTTCTCTCAAGATTTAAGCGTATGTTTGCTAATCCAAGCGACGCGAAAAACTTAACATGGCATGCAGATCAAAAAATTTCTGATGGCAAGCTTCGACACCCGGCT